>JAODAC010054699.1:0-37117 GCA_027575185.1 Mimaenictus wilsoni
CTCAATTGTTTATTTTGAAGCACATTCGCTGCGTTCGTTATGTGCATGGTGAATCACAAACTTCAAGTGTTCTGTGAATGGGACTGAGATAGGAACAGTTGAAATGAGATAAAAGTAATGTGTGAACATAGCATCACAAGTTGGAGCGCTTTGACTAACTCGGTCGGCTGATTTAAATACTAACATCCCCAGTGAGAGGCGGAGCTTAGCTCGAGGTCGCAGCGAAGTTTCAGCTGTTTAGGATAAGTCATAAACCCACGTTTTAATTAGAACCTTGCTAGGCGAGGTTACCTATACTAAATACGCTGAATACAATCGTAAATTGGTGCAATGATTTCTTCTCGAACAAGAAATAAAGCACCTTTCTGACTTCCAATAATCAGTTTAAAATTAAACTATTTGTGAAATAGGAACCTGTAAAAGTAGATCCCATCGAGCCCGGAGTTGTTACATTACTTCAAATGATATGATCTGTACATTACTTGCATACACAAATTATATATCTACTTACATATCTTTCTCGCGTGTATAGTTCGGCGGTCGATGCAGGCGTAATAACACCAATTTTACGTAGTGTTTATACTCGTATCGCCGCCTGTTCTTCTAATTGTAAGTTCGAATTTAAAAACAAACTTTTTTACACGTCAAAAATACACAAGCAACTAAAAACTTCTATCGTTTACGTGGAAAAAGAATAAATAATCTGATTCATTTGTTTATATGCATAAACCTAATATATTTTATTGATAGTGAAGACGACCGTTGTGAAATTGATCAATTACATTTGTTCAAGTATCCTTACAGCACAGGTATACACACAGATCATATGGGTATCATAGATCAGCAATATATAGATGGGAAACATCAGTACAAATATATGGCTTGAAATTGGCCCTCTGTTGTTTGTCGTGTCAACTAATTGCTTGGCCTGGGAATAGGGTGGGGATGCCGAAATAAAATTACCTCAATAAATGTAAACTACAAATAAAATTTAAAAATGAATTTATTTAGACAGATAATATAATATTTTACAATATCTCAGCTATCGAGTGGCGCAGAGGCAGGGGCATTAAACAAATTAGTAGCAAATATCTAGAAGTACAAAAAAGTATCATTCACACTAATTTTTTTGTCTTAGCTATAGCACATTTACGCTTTTTATGTTTATCACACAATAGTGTAAACACACCTTAGTCATTCCGGTGAACGACTTGGCAAATGTAGTATTAGGCCTTAATAAAACATTTGGACCAGACTTTCGGACAAGAAGTGTCTTTTTGAAAATATACCATAATCTGCATAATCATAAGTGCCCAACATCCCTTCTGTGCCTGCGCTGCCTTAAACTTTCCATCTTCTCCCTCGCTTTTTAATGCGTTTTAATTTCTAATGTGAAGTATCAAGCACCCTCACACTCATTTAACAGAGACGAAAACCATATGCATATACGGCGCCGGGATGTCGCGGCAACCACTTACTACCCCGTGTTGTGTCTGTGCGATATCTATTACACTTATCGGTCAAGAAGTTAAACACTGGGGTAGACTAAACATTGAAAATCTACAACAGAAATACCAAAGCCAATAATACACGTCGAATAACTTACTGAAAAAGTGATCACCTAAATATCTAGATTTTTGAAATATATACGATGAAACGCAGATCACGCATTCTTTTTTATAAAAATACACATTTCATATACTATAGAGTTTCGAAATAATATCAAACAAGTATATTATTTAAAAGTATATAGAACTTACATAAACGTCTCTATTTCAGCGATTAGACACATAATTATAGAACGAACTTATCCTAATTAAATATCTGTGCTCGCAATATTCATTTGATGATTCAATGTCTGAATGAAAACAATAAAGCATGTTCGTCTATCATCGGGAAGTATCGCTTTTATTTGATTTGAAATTTCTGCATTCAACGCCCTCTAATGTTTGTCGTCACCCCTATTTTCAATTCGTGGTGCCTCATATGACATTACAAGGCCAGATGAGTATACAGCATATGATCTGTGGTATACAGACCTAACCTACAAACGCAAGATAATGTAACAGTTATCGAAGAAAAGTTTCTCGAACTATAATTATGCCACTTGTACATTCCTATTCACCTAATTACTATTGTCTGGAAGATATACTAGCTACCCAGGAACGCGTACCATGTAAATTTTTAACTACCATTCCAAAATTGGGTAAGCTTAAACATTGCTATTTAAAAAACCGTCACTAAGCAACTTAATTTTTTTAGGAAAATTAAATTCTGCCGCTGAAGATGAGGATTTGGCCGTTGGTACAGCTCTTGAGTTACCTCTATGGTTAACACAGGCCTTAATATCTGGAAGACAGACGATTATTTCTGCAGAACTACCGCGCATCTTCACGGAACCATACCGAGAAATTTTAAAAGCCGATCCATGTGCTGTTAATTTATACAAATGGAATTTAAACTTCTACGAGTTTGGGTTTTACGTTAAAACTCTTGACCAAAGAAGCGACGTGTCAAATATTCTCATTTATGTAATATTTCACCCTTTTTCTCGTTCTATTTTGTGGATAATGCTTTATTATTTCAGGCTTTCGTAACTAGATTCAAGAAGTTAATGGATCTTGCAGATAACGTGGGATTGGACCCGACGGTTGAAAATGGTTTAGATATGCTTGAACGATCACTTTTTAGAGGTGGTCACAATGCAAGAACAAAATTGAATGCATGGCTAATGGAATCACAAATTCAATTGGAAGCGTCACATATGGTAACCAACCACAAAAAGAGGAAACATGTTAATTTAACAGAATAATACAACATACACTTATTTGATAATTAGGTTGTAAACATGCAAAAACAATATTATTCTCTTTATAAACTTAGGTCGTTTGATTTTCAATCTTCTCTGGTTGGATGAAGAATCATCCAACAACTTAGCGTTTGTTCTGTGAAGTCATAACGTAATTTTATAGATCTTTGAATGGGAGCTATCGCAGTTGCCACAAACGCGTTTCCCGTATCTTTAGGAGTAATACTTGGAGGAAAAGGTAAATAAATATAAGGCACACGTAGATTATATTGCATCTAAAGCTAACAAGGCCGAGCGGTGTCTAAACCCACTATTCAAAAGAAGAGCCAATTACTAGGAAGTGTCGTGTATTTGCCGGGGTTGCCTCCTCAATAATGATGTACGCATCCCCAGTATGGTACACTGCATTGATTAACAACAAATCAAAGAACACCTTGCTTGGGATCCAGAGAAAAGGGACAATCGGGAGCATACCGCACAGTGTCCACCGACGTCATACCAGTAATAAGCAAAAGTATGCCTATAAATATCCGCACAACAGCAGTGACAAAGCGATGGATACCAGCAGAAAGTAGACACTGTAAATACTTGGCAAGAGTGCTGGAGGTATGCTACCTGGGGTAAGTGGACCAGAAGGCTAATACCCGACCTCAAAATGTGGATAGAACGGCCACATGGAGAGTTAAACTTCTGGCACACATAATTTTTGACAGGGCATGGTAACTTCGGAGACTATCTCTGCAGGGAAAAGAGGACCTCGAGTGTGCGTATTGCGGGGAGAAGGATAGGGCGGAGCATACATTCTCCCACTGCAGGCGATGGGAGAATAGGTCCAAAGCCGCGACAAGAATGGGTGCGAACCGGCGCGGCGAATGTAATAAGGAAAATGATAGCTGACGAAGGAAACTAGACAACCTTTGAAGCCTATGCCAAAGCCCTTTTGCAAGGCAAACAGAAGGAGCAAACCGAGCACAGGCTACCTAGTATAGTGCACACAAGCCCTCTGATATCACACAAGTGGTACTTCCTGAGGGGAAATATACCTAACAAAAATATAAACGAAGGAAAACAAGTAAATACTTTAGTAAATAACATGTGCTCATCTTGTATGTGCATACATTTCTTTGGTAACCATGTTTAAATAGTCCAGTATTCCCATACGAAAGTGTCATATATGGTCACAATGGGACCATGAGAAAACATGTTAATCACAAGAGGAAACATGTTAAATTAAAACAATAATACTATATACATTTTTCAGGATGCTTTATAATCATTAAGTTGTAAACATGCAAAAACAATTATTTTCTTTTCATAAACTTCGGTCGTTTGTTTTTCGGTGGACTTTCAATCTTTTCCACCGGTTCTTCCTCATCCAACATCTCTGGTTTCTCTTCAGTGAAGTCGTAACGTAATTTTAAGCGTCTTCGAATAAGAGCTGCCTTAATCAGACGACGCCAGTTGCCATAAACACGTTTTTCGTATTTTTCTTGTTCACGTTTCGTTATTTCTTCTTGCTCCTGAAATGAATCAGTTAATAGAAGAACTTTTGAAAAATGTACAACAAACTTGTTCCCAAGCAGCAATAAGGATATCTTTAAATTCTTCACACACTACGAAACCGTCATAAATTGCATGGTTCCAACCGTTATGAAAATCGAAACCCGTTAGGGCTGGTGCACAATCAATTTTGAGTTTGGCAGCAACTTTCTTTAAACCAGGAACTATAAACAAATATTGTAGTAAATATATTTATTAATAATATGTATATACATACGTTGTAGGTGCACACAATTTTTTGGCAACATGCACGGTTTAAAGAGTTCAATATTTCCATAAGCATTGCGTGGAACAACACCATTTTCTGCTGTTGGCGGTTCATAATCCTGAACCTGCCAAACGCCAAAAATTTCCAAAAGTTGATCGGTTATCATTGCATTAGAGAGCTGTAAATGACAACAATAAAGTTTACTCACACGTATTCACACCATTAGAATTTGACATTTTTAAAATGGGAACTGTTTGGAATTAATATTCTATAACTATTTTATGGCGAAATATTTAGCCTGACAACAAAACGATATTGATTCCATATTGTATTGTTGAACTTGTAAGTACATACTTTATCCCATTTTGGTCTAGCTTTGACAATTTTGTAAGGTGTTTCGCCAGGTTTTACAACTTTCGCTTCCTTCAACCAAATATCTCTGGAATGTAGAACATACACACAATCCCTCGAATAAACAGCTTCATTGCGAATAAATCCCAGAATCGGTGCATCAGCTGGATATATGGCTTGAAATTTCAGGAGATGCCTTGTCAAAACATATAAAGGATGATCCTTATATCTAAAATTCACAACTATAATCTGTATTCATTGCAGATAAAAGTAAATATCTTACTCCGATATAGTTTTAGGGAGAGGTTGATCTAGTTGTTGTCTAGCCAAGTCATCGTCTTCTTCCTTATCACGAGCAGTCTTCTCACCAATAAAAGGTTTCAACGCTGCATTCAACCAAGTCTGATCAGTGCGTAATTTTCTGGTAACCGTATTCCAATTCGAACAATATCGCTTTGTCACATCTTTAACTTTATTGATGTTATCCCATGAGAGAATATACGAAATTGGATGTGTCGCTTTGTTGTGTAAATCTTTAATACAATGAACTTTCCCGGAAACAACATCGACACTTATCCACTTTTCCTCTTCCTCCAAAAATACTTCGACCCAGATATCAATACCGCGAACTTTCTTCTTTCCCTGGGCAGCTTTTTCCCTCTCCAATGCCTCTAATTGACTTCGTGGAAGGACCCGTTTCTTAACTTTTCCTGGAGTATGAGCTTTTCGCTTCTTAGGAGACGATTCTGGTGCAAAATCGCTATCACTATCGTCTTCTTTATAAGAACGATTGGATTTGTGACTATGTTCACGCATACCTTTTTTTAGAAGTTTAACAATATCGTTTTTGACATTACATTTTTCCGGACTGAAAAATGAACTTGTTTGGGATGTTGACGACAATTTCGAGGATCCTGAACTTTGCATCGGTGATTTTAACTTGCTTAGGTTGATGGACTTCGGCGAAGGCGACTGATCACTGCTACTTGATTTTGAACTCATCTTCAGTGCCTTTAATCTTGGCCTTGATGGTTTATCATCTGCACCATCAACTTGGCAGACCATTTCTTCGTCGGATGTGGAGTCGTTAATACCATCAACTTGAGGAACGTGTTTTGTTTTCACTGGGGCACGCACTTTTATCTTATTTCTATTCTTAGCTTTGACTTTCTCATCATCCGACAGGAAAATTGAGTCCAATAATGCTGGATTTGTTTCAGTCAGCTTATGTTTTAATCGAGATGAACGAATATTTAAAGATACAGGATTGTTTACAATTTTTTTCTTCTCTGTATTTGGAACCGGAGATTTTAATTTCCGCCAAGATGACAAATTAAGAAAATCATCATCACTTATACTAGTATTTAATTTTTCAGTCGAATTCTGTGGGTTTTTCTTTGGATTTTCCAAAGTTTCTAATACTGCAACGGTTTCATCAATTCTTGAGACAATATTTGATTTTTTCGTTTCATTGCTGGCTGATTTAGAACGAGACGTTTTTGTTGCTTTAGGGATTTGTAGATTGTCTTTACTTTTATCTTTGTCCATATTCGAAGCAGATTTTGAACGTACAGGTTTAGCAGTAACTAAGTGAGTTGAAGACGTAGCTTCGACTTGCTTCTTTTCCATGTTAGATCTAGTTGTCTTTTTTGAAGATGGCTTCGTTACTTTTTTCGCAATGCTAGTTTTTTTATTATCCGTTGTAGATTCCTTTCCTGCTGACCTTTTTTCTAAAACTCCCCTTGAGTTTTCTTTAGTTACTTTCTTATCAGACGGCTTTAACACTGGCGATTTTTTAATCTGGGGTTCAGTTGCTTTTACTGGAGGACTTTTTAACTTACTCAAATCTAGTTTAGAACTAGATTCTTTAGGATTTTCATCATTTAATGAAGGTTTCTTTACACCTGGTGACTTTTTAATTTGTATTTTAACAGTTTTGATCGAGGACAAATTCTTACTTTTAGACGCACATTCTTCATTTTTAGATTTACTTAATTCATTTTTCTTTATTATATCAGTTTTCTTAATCTCCTTCTTAGGAGTGGTTTCCTTTTTCAACGAACACAAATCACTCGCAGGAGGCCTTAAAGGCTCAACTTGTAAAGACAAAATAATGCGGCAATGCACGGCCAACGCACGCAACATTGAAACAAAAATATACACCAAAATTCTTGAACTAGTAGCTACTTTCTCACTTATCTGTTTTAACAAAACTTTTTCAATATTAACATGATTTTCATGAGGATCAGGTGCATATTTGATTGCTTTCTGGTACCATTTCGTTATCCGTTCCAAATACTTTAAATCTATTCTATTCAATGGATAACTATGTTTTGTCGGCAGCAAGGACAAAGCCAAGGCCATTACATTTTCCTTATTCAAAATATTATTAATGTAATTGCCATGTGCAATCCAACCAAGCAAATGAACTTTATGCAAAAATACTTGCTGTTGTTTTTTAAACCGATTCATTCGCCGTTTTATCGCATCCATTAAATCAATCCCTTTCTTCCTCTTGATTTTATCAGCCAACGACACTGTAATTTCAACACCTTCCTTGGGAATTATATTCTTTTCCTCTGTGTCTTGCACTTCCTCCCAATCATCTTTCTCTGATGCGTTATCAGATTCGAAATCACTTGGATGGAAACCAACTTCGGCCAAATCTTTCTTCAAATCTGCCAAAGACAAAACAACAATTAATGTTATGGTTATTGTTTAAAAACGCATTTTACCGAAAGGTTTTTCGCCAGCGGCTAACAAATCATTAACTTCATCGGCATTAGTTGCTTTCTCAGCCATTCTTCTTGATATGTAAGCTTCAACCTGTTTTTTGGCCTCTTCCAATTCAAGAACATGTTGGTTTTGATCCCTAAACACTTCTGCATTTTCCAAGTCGACTTCATGAAATTCTTCAGGTTCTTCAGTATATTTTGATGTGGAGGCGACAGGTTCATCTTTCTTGGTATATACACTCAATGGATCATCAGAATCTGAATCACTAAGTGCACCGGCAGTTTGTTCGTATTTACTTTTTGTTCTTGGAATTTCGGATGATTTCCCAACTTTGAAGAACGTTGAATTTAAATTAAGATCTTCAGGTTTTTGAAGGTAATTCTCAATGTCACTCTCACTACTTGAAGAATTTTCAATCATTTTGTGCGATTGTATTTATCACTACGTTCAAATCAGAACGGGTTTATTTCATTATTTTTATCTACATTTTAAGTAATTTTAAATACACAATGTTAACATGTCATGCTTACCTTTTAATAAAAAAATTACAAATAATTATCAATGAATACACTTAACACTTAGTAACGAATAAACGATTACAGCTTGTATTGAATTTAGAGAAGAAAACTTAGGAGTGATTGAGTAAGATCGCGTAAAACCCCATTTTTTGAGTGCCGGTGCAAACAATGAAATTTTGGTTATGTTGATGATAGAACGCATGCGTATTGTGGCGTTTTATTCATGTTTGCTTATCTCGACGCCAAGTTTTTTCCTATTCTATTCACCTAGTTTATAGAATTCTCAACGAGTGTCTTGTTTATAAACAAAAATATTCATGAAATTAAATTTAAAGTGAAGGTCACACAAATATATGTGAAGGTTGTTTTATTAGCTACCCTCCTTTTTATATTGACAAATGATTTACTTTCAGAAGCAAGGAAGTATAAATACTGAAAATATTATTTGAAATTGTATAACTTTGTTTAGATTACTTATTGACACCATTTGCATCTTAAAAGTTTAGTTATAATTGTATCCGTTAGAGCACATGGCGGCAGGCTGTCAAAATAACAACCTTCGAAATTGCCGAAAACCTCCGCTGAAGGTTTTTGAATGCTGTTTGTGTACAGCTGCCTTGTAAACTGATATGTAAATGCAAGAATTGGTCGCAAATTGAAGATAATTTTAAGCGTTGGTGAAGATGAAGGCGATGGCGAATCACTACGTGGTCAGTGCGCATAAAGCGACTGCTGTAAACGCTTGTGTTACCGGTAAATATTCTCAACAAATCAAGATATTTACCACATGCACATTACACAACCATTTCGTGAATTTCGCAGGTAATTTCACGTCGCCGACGGAGCTTAACTTGATTGTGGCCAAGAACTCACGTCTAGAGATTTACCTGGTGACGCCGGAGGGCCTGCGACCCGTGAAGGAGGTCGGCCTCTATGGCAAAATCGCAGTGATGAAGTTGTTCCGTCCACAAGTGAGGTTATTTTCACATCACATTGAATACATTGCTAACTTGATCTTTTCTGTTTCAGCATGAGAAAAAGGACCTGCTGTTTATCGTCACAATTCGCTACAATGCGATGATATTGGAATGTATTAGTGAGGGCAACAATCTGGAGATCATCACCAAAGCGCACGGGAATGTTTCTGACAAGATTGGTAAGCCTTCAGATACTGGCATATTGGCAGTCATTGATCCAAAAGCCAGAGTTATCGGCTTGCGATTGTATGATGGCTTGCTTAAAATTATACCTCTGGATAAGGACAACTATGAGTTGAAGGCATCTAATATTAGGTATTTCTAAACTTTGAATTTTGCCTTTTAAACTTGGTATTTTATTTTCTGATTCATTGCTTCAGAATGGATGAATTACAAGTTTTTGACGTCGAATTTTTGCATGGCTGTGCAAATCCTACTATAATCTTGATACATCAGGATCCTAACGGCCGGCATGTGAAGGCACATGAAATTTCTCTCCGAGAGAAAGAGTTTGTTAAAACTCCTTGGAGGCAGGACAATGTTGAGACTGAAGCGTCGATTGTTATACCAGTTCCATCGCCTTTGTGTGGAGCTATCATAATTGGACAGGAGAGTATTTTATATCATGATGGTATAACGTCTGTTGCTGTTGCTCCTCCTATTATTAAAGTGAGTAGATATATTAGTTTTCATACTGCTTCAACGAGGAGCGTCAAATGTTTGGAAGGTGTAATTTATAATTTCGTAAGTTTCGGTACTTATAAGATCGAAAATTTATTTACCCGAAATATTGATATAGGATAAAAATGCAGCTTCTTTTTGACACCTTTCAACAATAAGGTCCTTTATAATATTTATTTTTTTCTTTTAGCAAAGCACAATAACATGCTTTGCAAAAATAGACCCAAGTGGCTATAGATATCTCTTAGGGGACATGGCTGGCCATCTTTTTATGCTATTCCTTGAAGTTGAAAGCAATGGCGACGGTGGTGATGTTGTACGCGACTTAAAAGTTGAACTTTTGGGCGAAATATCCATCCCGGAGTGTATCACTTATCTGGACAATGGCGTACTATTTATTGGTTCCCGCATGGGCGACTCCCAGTTGGTGAAATTGAACACGAAACAGGATGAATGTGGCTCCTACGTCACCCCGATGGAATCCTTCACAAATTTGGCGCCGATTTTGGATATGTGCGTTGTTGATTTGGAACGACAGGGCCAAGGACAGCTCGTAACGTGCTCCGGAGCATTCAAGGAAGGCTCACTGCGAATCATACGCAATGGTATCGGAATTCAAGAGCACGCATCGATTGACCTCACTGGAATCAAAGGAATGTGGGCTTTGAATATCGCATCCGGCGGCAAGTTCGACAATACGTTGGTGCTCTCTTTTGTTGGACACACAATTATCTTAAGTTTGAACGGCGAAGAGGTAGAGGAGACCGATATCGCCGGCTTCTGCTCCGACAACCAGACTTTCTACTGCGGTAATGTAGTGCACGATCAAATCATTCAAATAACACCACTATCGGTGCGTTTGATTTCGGCACAAACTAAGAATTTACTCTCGGAATGGTTGCCCAAAAACGACAAAAACATTAGCGTTGTTGCTTGCAACACAGAGCAGATTGTTGTGTCAACCGGGAGCAAGTTATTCTATATTGAGATTCATCCCTCCGAGTTGATTCTCATTCAACAAACCACACTGGATGTGGAGGTTGCTTGTTTGGATATTAGTCCGCTTGGTGAAGGTGCAACACGCTCCGATTTAGTGGCAATAGGCCTATGGACTGATATCTCTGCACGAATTTTACGCCTGCCTGATTTGAGCGAAGCGACTAAGGATAATTTGGGCGGCGAGATTATTCCTCGATCTGTGTTGATGACTGCATTTGAGGGTTCCAATTACCTGCTGTGTGCACTTGGTGATGGGTCGATGTTCTACTTTCTTTTGAATAAGGAGTCTGGCACGTTGACTGACAAGAAAAAGGTGACCCTGGGCACGCAGCCGACGGTTTTGAAAGCCTTTCGCTCGTTGAGCACGACGAATGTATTCGCCTGCTCTGATCGTCCTACGGTGATTTATTCCTCCAATCATAAGCTGGTCTTTTCGAATGTTAACATGAAGGAGGTGAATCACATGTGCAGCTTGAATGCTGAAGCGTATCCCGATAGCTTGGCATTGGCAACGGATAATTCTATTACAATTGGTACTATTGATGAAATTCAGAAGTTACATATTCGTACTGTACCCCTTCAGGAATCACCACGTAGGATCGCTTATCAAGAACAATCACAGGTAATTCTTTATATATTTTCTCTCTTTGTAATAGATAGCTTTTATTAACGATTTTATAATTGCTGTTTATGGTCTTCATTCGATATTTATCGGTAAAGTACCGATACCTTATGATCCAAAATTTTTACTTTGCTCCTGGCGCAAGAGCAGATATACGAACTACGACAAGATCAGGTTAATTATTCTGTCTCATCTGCCTTTCATACTTTAACGTCGATACCTTCAAGTTTCAATGCTTTATATATGAAAAATATTGTTATCTTCAGACATTCTTGCACCCCTCCTTTCAACATTTAACCATATATTTATTTTGAAACATTTAGTAATCACATTTTCTGGTAGTTATTAATAGTTGTGTCGAAAACGTATTGGTATCGATAAGTATCATTACCTCAATTCTATACTTATCGATATTTTAGACAAACAACATTTCCCTGCCTTGAATCGCATATACATTCCCCTCACAGTTTAAAAATTTAAAGCAGCGAGTACTTTCATTATTTATGAATTCAGAAATTATTGGTTAAGAAATTATCAATTGCTCCATTAACGAATTCAATACTTCAGGTATTAATTAAGTTTCATTAATTTATGACAATTTGACACCCCCTATTTTTTTTTCACAAAGTAACGTTAGAATGTGTTATGAAATTGTTTCACAGACTTTTGGAGTATTATCAGTTCGTATGGATATTCAAGATGCTAGCGGATTGATACCATCCAGACCGAGTGCGAGTACATTGGCACAATCTGTCACAATTTCTAGTAGTGTGGGCTCACTGTCGATTGGAAAATCTAGCTCTGTAGGTGGTTCTGCCACCGCAGCTGATCATGGCAAAGAAGTCGAAGTGCATAGCCTCCTCATTATCGATCAACACACGTTTGAAGTCCTACATTCGCATCAATTAATGCAACAGGAATACGGAATGTCGTTGATTTCATGTCAGCTAGGTGACGATAACAATACATATTATATTGTTGGTACAGCCATTGTAAACCCCGATGAAACGGAGCCGAAACAAGGCCGACTCATTATGTTTCACTGGAATGAAAACAAACTAACCCCAGTCTCCGAAAAGGAGATCAAAGGATCCTGCTATTCTTTAGCCGAATTCAACGGGAAATTATTAGCGAGTATTAACAGTACTGTGCGCTTGTTTGAGTGGACCGCTGAGAAGGAATTGCGGCTGGAATGTTCGCACTTCAACAATATCATTGCACTGTACTTGAAAACAAAGGGAGACTTTATTCTCGTTGGCGATTTGATGCGCAGTATGATTCTGTTGCAGTATAAGACAATGGAAGGTAGTTTCGAGGAGATTTCGCGTGATTACAGCCCCAATTGGATGACGGCCGTCGAGATCTTGGACGATGAAGTATTTTTGGGTGCAGAAAACTCGCGTAATATGTTTGTTTGTCAGAAGGACAGCGCCGCGACCACCGACGAGGAACGCCTTCAGATGCAACTCGTTGGTCAAATCTATATTGGTGATATGATCAATGTACTGCGCCACGGCTCGTTGGTGATGCAGAACTTGGGCGAGACATCGACACCCACTTCCGGATGTGTGCTTTTTGGTACAGTTGGCGGTGCTATTGGTTTGGTGACACAAATTCCACCGGATTTCTACGACTTTTTGCTTGAATTGCAAAATAAATTGTCCGTTGTGATCAAGTCGGTTGGAAAGATTGATCATGCATTCTGGCGATCCTTTCATACAGACATCAAAACCGAACCTTGTGAAGGTTTTATTGATGGGGATTTGATTGAAAGCTTTTTAGATTTATCCCCAGCTAAGATGAAAGAAGTTGCTTCGGGATTACAGGTAAACTATATTTGCTACAATATATAACAATATACCGCGTAGTGTCTGAACAGCTCGATTTTGGTGACTTTTAAATATATGGTGGGCATGAGAATAGGTAATAAATTCATATGTTAACTCTTGTGTTAATTGCAATTATAGTCATATGTATGATTTTTAAAATATTGCTGATAAAAAACTGAGAATACACAAAACAAGAAAAACCGTGAAATGTTATTAAGTGTGCGTGAGGTAAACGTCGTTTAAGTTAGAATTGGTCTGGTTAGGTTGGGCAAGGTTTGGTTAATTAAGGTTAGGTGAGTTGGGGTTAGTTGTGGCATTTAGTTATAACAAAACTGTAATGTGTATTTATTAATTTCGTGTTTTTTACAGATTGTTGGAGAGGGTAATATGAAGCAAGAATGTACAGTTGATGATTTAGTGAAGATTGTCGAAGATCTTACCCGCATTCATTGAGTGCATTGAATACTGAAATGTACTTGTTTATATAAAGTTAATTTTTCCTTATTTGGTTATTATTGCATCAACCCAAGATTTTTGTATGTATCCTGTTATAACAGTGGTTTGGCATCATTGATAATAAATTTTCTTCGGTGAAGCAACCATTATTATACAAATTGATATTAAAGGATTCAGAGTAGCCTCTGCTCTGTTATACTCGAGGTGTGAGCTCTTCTCGCACCTTAGCATTTCATCTTTCCAATATCTTTCCTTTTCTTGTCCCTTCTTCAAATCACTTTGATCTTCATTTTTTTTCTCCTACATAGTCCGGCAATGTCCTAAAGGTTAGCTAGACAAAAAGTCCAAAGTTATTTTAAAGGAGTACAATTCATAAAAGGTATACTTTTTCAATGACTTCCACAAGGTTCCAAGTTCGATTAGCGGTGGATGAATTCAAATATTAATTTATATCAATAGTATTAGCCTCCAATATGAGTGATTACATTGAAAAGAATTGAGCTAAAAAACCATAGTAGTCGATGCTTGCTAAATAAAAAAGGAATACGGCCCTGTAAATAACCTTTATAGGCGTAGTGTAAAGTAAATAGAACATTTCATGATTAGGCTGTTAGAAGATAAAATTCAAGCGTGGGCAAGTCGGACACGCGCACATCGAAGTGAACATTTGGAATTTAGTATTAGTCTAGAGTACCTCTTGGGTTATAAATACTGCGAGATGTCGACAACAGAGGAAAAAATCGCAATCATCAAGCAACATGTGAAGTCCTATCCAGATTTCCCATCGAAAAATATTCTATTCAGGTAATGATTAACCCAAAATGTGTCATATTGATAAATCTTTTAATATTACTGATAATACTTGATATTAATCAAAACCTGATAACACGTTTAATGAGGTAATTTCCTATTTCTCTTGCGATTTAGTAGTTATCATATCATCATGTCAAAAACAATTATTTTATTAAATTTGTTGACACTGGTTGCGTTCTTCACTTATTTTTATATCTTCTACAACAAAGTCATGGGCAATGGTAGTAATTAATAAACCACTTGCAGAGACATATTTTCTATTCTAAAGGAGCCGTCGGTCTTTGCCCTACTAAGAGATATCATGGTGGAACATGTGAAAACAATTGACTTTGACTGTGTTATTGGTCTTGATAGTAGGGGATTTCTGTTTGGACCATTGATTGCCTTAGAGTGCCAGAAGTCATTTGTTCCAATAAGAAAACGAGGAAAACTTCCAGGAGAAATCAAAAGTGTGTCGTACAAATTAGAATATGGAGAGGTATGTTTAAACTGCCAAGTACGTGGATTTATGTGATTTTTAATGTGTTATTTTAATAGGATGTATTTGAAATGCAAGCAGATGGTATAAAATCGGGCGATCGTGTCCTATTAATAGATGATCTACTGGCTACAGGAGGCAGCATGTCGGCATCGTGTGAACTGGTTCAATCGCTCGGGGGAATTGTCACTGAATGCCTAGTTATGATGGAGCTCATTGATCTTAAAGGTCGAGATAAAGTTTCTGCTAAAGTTCATTCCTTTATTTCATATTAAATTAAATTCATATTAAAATAGTTTTAATTTTGATTCAAACAGTCATTGATAAATCAATATAAATATGTACTTGTACATTCCATGAGATTGTAGTTATTACTTTGAGGAATATACAAATTACACATTGGTTGTCAGATAATACTATCTTTGTTTTAACAGATAATAAATAATAGACCACCAAAGAAAATGTATTGTTATCGGTATATAAATCAATTACACGTGAATTTCATAATTAAACTTATTTTTCAATATATAGTGGTCGAGTTCCTGCCCAGGTCAAGTCAGTTGATCTTTAATGAACTCCCATAGCAGTGATGGCGTGGATCAATTTTGACTGACCCACTTTTGCAAGGAGCTGGGTACACCTCGAGGAAACACACGTCTCAAAAAGATTTAGACAAAAAGCAATCAACTCTTTGTTTAACTCTAAGATCATGCACATGGCTTTAAACTTCAGTAACCAAACCCATTGTAATTTATGATGCAATACGAAGGGCACATAATATGTCCTATGTAGGCAAAATGAGTAAGTGGTAGTCATGTAGGCATAGCTTGAGCTATCCCCTACACATTCCCCTTAAAAGTGAATGAACTGCATACATAAAAGCATAAAAGGAAGGTAATAATTAAGACATTTCGCTTGAGACATTAACCCACTTCCCAAAAAGGGATCCTTTTGTTTCGATTCTTTGTATATTTTACAGATACCCGAAACATTTTTGACCGTCAGAGGAGGCTCCCAAACATTGTGTGTCTAGTGGCCCCAGACGAATAGTTAATAGAATGCTGCATGCTCGTGGAGCCTCGGAGGGTACTTATAGGTGCGAAAACTGTAAACAGGACTTTAACTGTAAGCAAAGTACAATTTCTTGTGAACTGATGGACTCCATCGAATGGCAAAGCCAGTAATTAAAAATTATTAGACCGAATTAAACAATTATAAGTGTGTTTATTATTTCTTCATAAATCATTTTAGTAACAGGATGAGGAAAAGAGGTTCATTTGCTTTACATCTAAATTCGTTTACATTGTTTCTGAATCCGAACCAGAAATGGCGTCTTCATTGTTGAGCTATCAATGTTAGGAATCCTATATTACAATTGCTACATACATTCAACGCAAAACACAAAAATAACAATAGGTGGTCGGCATTAACGCTAATGCTAATAATATAGCTATATCCTTAATCTTCTATTAAAACAACAAAAGTGAAAACAATTATCCCAAGGATTTAACTGAGCGTTCGGATTCTTTGCATCTTACAATTTTACATACATGTTACTTTACAAGTGTGTCTTCTTATAGCAAAATGATTACATTAACGTTATCAATTGTCACTTTTCAATGGTTAGATTCGTATTGGATGAAGCAACTTGACGATATTCATATCTCATAGTAACATACGTTTCGTTTAACTCTATATTCATGTAAATTCCACTTCGCCAGACAATACACGTTGCCATAATACATAGTTGAAAGCAGTACTTCGCTTACAAACTTAATTAGTTGATGTAGGTACTATATTGACATTTAACAGTGTTGACTTATCCATATTCACATCATTAGCTGTTACAATTTATAATTATTGTTATAATTGTTGTCAGCAAGTAATGGAAGCCACGAATTCATTATTATTCTTCGATTACAATGAGGATTCATTGTCCCCTTGTTATTATAGGCGGTAAATTACTTCAGATATATGTTTGCCTGCTCCTTAGTAGTTCTTTCAAATTGAAGTGTATTGTATTTCGAATACATGGTAATGAAATGCAATTTAAATTTCTTTAGTCTTTGCCGTACTTATCATAGTTCAATATTTATCCAGTAATCTTACAGATAAATGTTATCAACTTTACATTCGCCTTCGTTCCACCTGTTTCTTTATAAATATTTGTAATAAATAGGGAATCTGTATTGTTTTAAAATGCCGAACTTTGAGTTTCTAGCATTGCAAGGCATAAGATAGGAGGGTTTATAAATTATATTCGTGAATGGCATTCAATTGTTATTTATATGGTCATTTAAGCTTCATCATTCATTAGAATTTAAGGTGTCATATTTTCTATTCATTTGTGTTAATTCATATGCTATCATAAAGATTTGTCTAAATATAAATACAGGAAGATAATATAATAAACAAATAGAAAACTAAATAAAAAACGTACATAAAATGAGCGTCTATTATCTGTTAACAAATTTTATTATGGTATATTTTTTGTTAGGTCTTACTGTATTTGAAGTCTTAATTACTATCAAATTATTTAATATGTGAGTTAGTTTACCCGTTTCTGATTCCACAATTAAAGAACTTAAAAATTATGGCCCAATGGTGTGCTAGATACATCAGAGAATATTCGCCAAATATCTAGAGAGAAAATATCCAAACATTCTGACGATAGTTCTTTGTCTTTCTATACTAACTTTGTTGAAATTTGACTGATGCGTATTACACGAAATGTTCGAAATTGTGCTTTGGCGTAATTAAGATTTCATCCACGGCAGTGACTTCACATTAGAATAGTTTTGTAACCTGATAATTTGAACTAACTAACTCAGAACATGCAAATAATCAATATGTAACAAATTATTCAGTCTTTGAAAATATGTACAATCGTATATATGTATTTATATATTCAGTAGATATATATTGATTCATTTTTCTTGTGTCCACTGTTCACCAAGTTATTTGCTAATATTGCTATAATATTAATACTATTTGTTCACGGCACATTCATTCAATCCGTCAATAAACTAGTCATTAACGAAAAACACGTTGATATCTTTGACTTTATTTACAGGTGCGTCACAACGATGCCCATTTAATTTATTATACACTTGATTACACACTCCTGCAGCGCGCATACGTCGTTGCCGGTTGCAATTTCCTACAATGGTCCAACACGATTGTGCCACAATCGCGCGTTTCAATTGACCGTACATGACTCGCAACACTGCTGCTGATATCGTTGGAGGCGGCACATGTTCATAGCCTTGACGTTGGGACAAAATATTGAATGATCCTTGCATTCCTGTCCTGCAACAATTACATTTGCCAAAACAGTTGAGTAAGTCAGGGCACGCATACAAATATAGTTGGGTGAGGACAAACAGTGTGGTAAGGATGGGCGTTTGAAGGCTAACCACTGTTTAGGGAATTTAATAATTAAACTTACTAAGTGTGGCGCACGGCGGTCCTTTGCATGTCTTCATGACGGCAGGCCGTGGTTCATCCTTGCACGCCGATCCCGCCGGCTTCTTGGTGCCATTCCACACACATTGCAGGATGCGGTACTTGACGCCCTGCGAGTCGCAGGCGGTTGAACACTTAGACCACGCGCCCGCCCGCCACTTTCCGACGCATTTCTCCGACGGGCATTCTTGACGATTATTGGGCCGATCCCGATGATCGCATTTCTCATTCGGCAGCGTCACATTGCCGGGGAGGATGCACTGGACGTCGCGTCGTTGCAGTGCTATTGACAAGGGGAAGCAAAAGTTTATAGAAAGTTTATCGCACTGAGTCTATAGTACGCTGCGGTTCTGGTCACAGGACAGTGAATTGTCTTACAGTACCTTTATTCAATGCGAAACACTTGGACTCCTCGCACGTACTCCACTCCGACGATATCCACTTGGGACAGTCGTTCACGCCGCACTTACGGATGGTATCTGGGGACTCAAGACCTGCGTCCTCGCACAAGTTATTCTCGACGCCCTGACTCTTGTTGTGAAGTTTGACCATGCAGTGAACGGCTCGCATCTGAAATCCATTACCGCCGCACGTCTCCGAGCACTTGGACCAATCGGTGATGGCCCATTCGAATTTCAAATTCTCGGGCAATCCTTTGCCGAGCACCACCACCGATCCGTCATCGTCTTCCATCACACCATGACTGTCGCGTTGCGTGTGGAAGTCGAGCGGGAGATTGAGTACGTCTTCGTCGGGAAACGTGGCCACCATTCGGTGACCGCGAGAGTTGGAGAATGTCTGGAAAGGCCACAATTGCTATGCCTCTTATTAATTAAGAAATTCTTTGAAGCGAATTGATCGTATTGTTAGTTCGTGGAACTTGTTGCGCAAAAGAGTAAGACATGCAAAAAAGTGTTTTACCTAAGTGTATTTATCGGTGGAGAGCGGAAAGATCAAGTAAAATGCAAATCAATGATTAGTGTTATCTTGCGTGGGTCTTGTTTGTTCATAGTAGTAAGTAGGATTCGCAACCTCACCTGTAAGTTGGCAATTAGTTTTTGGAAGTGCGGCAACATCCTGCTGCCGGATGAGGCCACCTCGGGGACCTTCTCCGACGCACTTGCCGGTAGGTGTGACGGCACCGACTTATCATTATAAAATGCGGGGGGCAGCAGTAAGAGACACGTAATGGTTAATTTGCAAGTTAATTTAGTTGGTTAACAAAGACAACGATTATCTACTCACATTTACACCATTTAGTAGATATAATTAACAAAAAAGGTGCTTACATTCTCACTAAATAATAAAACATTTAAATATATCACAAAAACAAACTAAACAATCAGTTAAAAAAGAATAAATGTTAATCATTGCGTTTACGCGCACGTGTAGGCCGTGTTCGCTTACGACTAACCTGTTCATCAGGACGTGATGTCGTGTGCAGCTGCCAGGTATTCAAACTGTTTGAGTCTGTTTTACCAGGTCGTGCGGTTGTTTTTGGTATTTTCTTGGGTTGCTTTCGAGGCATGTCCGGTCGGCGCTCATGACTGTGGTCATCAAATATGGGATTGATTTCGTCCCTGTCGTGATGACGGTCTGCTATTTCGAAATCCACCCGATCCCTTCCTCGGTCGCGGTCCTTGGGATAACCCGCCGCCCGTTGAATTTCCTCCGAGTTGAGAAACTCGCCCGGTTTGGGTCGTACGTTCAGAGTTAAGTCCGCAGATGACCGACCGGCAACGCAAGTATAAACACCGCTATCCCTTATAGTCAAATTCTGCACTCGAAGAGCGCCTTTCTTGGAAGTTTTGTATTTCTTTGTCTTTGGAAGATAGTTGTGGTCCTTTGCCCACTGAATGCGGGTGCGATTGAAGCGTTTCACCGGACATTTTATTTTGATGATGGTCCCGTGAAACACGGTCGCGGCGCCACCGATTTTCAACGATATTTTCTTCTTCTTCGGATCGTGCTGTATGAATGTGCTGTTGGACGTCTCGATGATCGGTTTGTCCGTATCCAGCGCGCAACTTTTCGTATTGCAGGGTTTACGATCAGATGGCTTGGGCATAGGGCACATTGTCGCCGGGCGATCAACTGTGTGATTCTGAGCCATGACCTGTTTGCATTCTACTTTGCGCGTCTTATCGCCGCCCCCGCATATCTTGCTGCACTTGGACCAGTCGGAGACGCGCCACCGAACCGGACAATCGAGCACATTGCAGTATTGCCGGTCGGGCGGCGGCGGCTGTGGGCACATGTTGTTGGGGACGACG
Source organism: Mimaenictus wilsoni (assembly GCA_027575185.1). Lineage (NCBI taxonomy): Eukaryota > Metazoa > Arthropoda > Insecta > Coleoptera > Staphylinidae > Mimaenictus > Mimaenictus wilsoni. Next base: position 20,776 of record JAODAC010054699.1, read on the forward strand.
ACCGTGTTACCGCCGCCCTGTGTCACCTCGTGGATGCAGTTCACCTCGCGCGTCTGGATTCCAATGCCGCAAGATTGCGTGCACGGTTGAAAGTCCGAGTAGTTCCAGCGCGGCGGGCACGGATGATCATTGCACGTCCTAATGAGGATCTCGGGTTTCAATTCCCTCGGGCAGAGGTATGGCGACGTTACCTTCTGCGTGTCGTCTCGCACACAATTCACGATTAGCTCCTGCACGCCACCCAGGCACGTGGCGCTACAATGCGTGTAGCCTTGTTTCTGCCATGAGTACGTTTTGCCGGGCGTGCCAGGCGCTACTTTTATCTCCGAATCGTGGCGATAGGGATCGTCTTTGATGTCGATGCGCTCCGAGCTAGAGCTGCACGGCTCCATAAAGCATTTCTCCATCTCGACCGGCTTCGGGCCGCTGCACTGGCGATCGGGAAGTTTGGCTATCGTGCGTGAAAACTCAAGGAATATCTTGCAGTGCACTTCCCGCTTGCGCACCCCCTCGCCACAGGACACACTGCACGGGCCCCATTCGTCCGGTATAAATCTGCAATCACAAAGTGCGATTCAGCAGGGCATGCACGGGCGTCGGCCGCGTCGGATCTTTACGCTCGTTTCGTGTTTATTTATTTTCGGGACGAGATATGCGCGCAATGGTTACGAGTTTTACTTGTACGATGCACTTTCAAGTTCGAGCCATTCCAATAAAAGAAACTTTCGAACATGTTCAAGTTTTGTCTCGCTATAATGTACAGCCAACGAAATAATTTTTAATTGTTTTCAGGCACGGAAGCATGCCATTTTTCAATGAGGAAACTTATGTACATTGAGTGCAAAGGAAACAATACAAAATTTAAGAAAGTAAAACGATTATGTTCTTTAATGCGTTTTCAGCTACACAATGGCAATCCTCGTTTATTATTTATTTCCGGAATGGGTTTTTTCGTACCATCTTAATTCCACTTCCACCCATCTACAACGAAATAACGAAAATGCACGGAGGTAAAAAACGCAGGAAGCAATTCTAAGTCCCCCTGGTACTGACTATCTCCTAGTTTTAGACGGCGATCCGCATTCCGTATTCTCCTTGTACGAGCATCCAACTGACGTGTTTAGAGCGCAAAAATTCCTCCGTGAATGATTCATGAAGCCCGGCACCAACGCGATTTATCCCCTTATTTGGAGTATACATAAATTCAATCACCGCATATTGCTGACAGGTATCACGTAAACTTTTGCAATAAAAAAGATTCGATAATGGCATCATATCACCACTATCAAATAATCTAATTAACGTTAATGAATCCGAAATGAATTTAAACTACCCCGAAAAACATTTAATACACCATTGATTGACGTATTAAAAGTCGATAAATTATGAAAGTCGCATTTCATAGGAACTCGATATCAGAGCAATCCGGTTGAATCATGAAAATTGAGATGGATGGGCGAATAGTAAATATGGTAAGCACAGGCTAGGTGTTTGATTAATAACCTATGAACATATGTGTGAGTGTGTGTCTGTGCTAATGCAGATGATGAAATTGGTGCTATCACATCATTAACCAAAATGCCCGGCGCGCCTGGTGACGGCTTGACGCTCCGGCGAGGCAGACAAATTAACATATCGTTGTCGAATGCGCATTCACTTCTTGTTTCCAATAATAATACCTTACAAATTCAAATTTAAAACGTCATTAGATGCCCTTATCAAAAGGCTTCGGTATAATTTGTTAATACATTTTGATGTTGAGCTTGACAAGTTCCACCGATAACAATACGAATTAATTTCCAATTTAGAGGTGGCCTTATTGATTTATAACCCTGAAATAGCAATTTTGAATTTGTAAGCAGTAGGAGAAGCCGGAAAATTAATTGCTATACACATTAAATTCGGGAAATATTTAATTCGTGACCTAAATTCTCCGGCTACTCGCGGGATAATTAAGTGTGAGTAAAACATGTGAGTAAGGTTTTTTTGAGGTGCAATTGTGAGAGGAGTAAATGCATAAAAGTAAATAAGAGAAATGTAGATTTACCAAAAACGTGTATAAATTGGGTGAAAATAGGTAATAAAAAAGTAGTATGGAAATAAAGTGGTTTTGTTTTTGTACCTCACGTATACCCAACCGCAGGCAAAGTACACTTTGAAACTGCTGAAAAGACAACGTACACATTTCTACATTTAGACAGGAAGAACAACAGTTACAAAACATAATAAGGCATAATGAAGCGGTTATAAATTAGGATCATTATGAAGATCAGTTATGTTTTTTTTTAGATCAACTGTGTAATTAAACAACTACTTGTAAGTGTATTTTCGGTGTCGGTGTGTGCTGTAAGTTTAGGTTATAGCCGTGTTGTTTGCAGGCTAAGTGTTTGAGGTTAAATAATTCAGATATAACCTATTATTGCTAAACAAATGTTTATAGGCTAGCAACCGTACGCAAACCTAAGTAGCTCTTGTTATGCCTAAGTGTTGGTTTGCGTGGGGGGATTTTCAGATGACTTACGTGCTCTCCGAGGGTACGGTTTGCTCTCCGACAAGACGTTCGGCGTGAGCGGGTGCCGGCGGCGGATAGGGGTGTATAAGTGGCTGGGTATGATATAATCCCGGAAGTAGTTCATCGCTATTGGAATGTTCGTCAATTAGGTGGAAAGGACATTGCATTCCCGTCGAACAGGGCTTCGTCGCCGTCGGCTTGAGACGGTCCGGGCACAATGTGCTCTCCTTATCCCTGTGATCCCGACACTCGACGACGCGTACTTGTACGCCCTCGCCGCAAGATACGGAGCACTGAAACACACAGCGTTAGTTATCGCAGCGCCGCGCCGGCCTCGAAAATGTGGATCAGCGGATTATGCGAATTTCGTGCCGCGCGAGAGACTTACACCGGACCACTGGGATGCTTGCCACTTCGGACACTCCATCTGATTGCAGGCCTCCTGGACGTGCGGCTTGTGTGCGCTGCATTTGCCCTCGTTTATCTGCGTCCATTATCATTCACAAGAAAAGAGCTTTGGATTAGCCTAAATGAACAATTACCTCGGCGTTTTTGGTATGGCGGGAGGAAGACAGGATGGAAGAGGTGGCAAAGCAGAGAGGAGGGTGGCAAGAAATACGTCGGTCTGTTTCTTCAACATGCGCAAGCACGGCGACTGCAAATGTGTACGCTGCATAATGATGGAGTGCGCACAACACGCCGGCTGTCTGCGAGTGAAGTGAATAATTCAAAGTAGCAATCAAGTCGAACCGTGGAACTTTCCAGCGAGGTGAATTTTTCATTCTCCGGCACCAACGGGAGGCGCTGGTGGCAGCACTAAACCTAGCCGCCAACACACCGGAGTCAGCGAGCGTACACCCCTACCCGAGCCCGCATCAACAATAAGTGAGGCGTTTGCAATGCAAACTCGCTTAAACGGCATTTCCGCAAGTTTACATTCTTTACGTTTTCATACAAAGATTTAGAAGATTTGCAAATTGAAAAGGCAAACGCTGCTACTTATTTTACGCTTCTTTTTGCTCCGGCGCGCCGCAAAGCGAACACACTTTCTGTTTGGCGACTTTTCGGCGTGCAGGAAAAGAAAAGAATACACCACTGGAAAAAGCACTCAGGCAAATTAATATTTTTTGGTGGAAGTTTCACTGCCAGTAGTACTCAACGAGAATCTGCCTCAGTGCGTAGAAGAAGAACTAGGAGGGACGACTTGCCAAACTAGTACCTCACCGTTTAGTTCACGTAGTTTAAGATGGTCGTAACGAGACTTTTGGGAGTCGGCAACAAAGTCGAATCGTTAAACCGAGTTCAAATTGGGAGGACCGACAAAAAAGCGGGCTTAACCGCCAACGACGTGTAATTTCGTTTTATGATGGAAAGAAAAAAAGTACGACAGAAAAAGTGCCAAAACAGAGCCTACCTACATATTATGATAGTGAACTTTTATTCATAAATGAAAGCTAAGTTACCCAAAGGTAACTTTAACGGAAATATGGAAGGTAAGTAAGTGAGACCACGATAAAATTACCTTCGGCATTACAATTATTTTAAAACAGTCTCAATTTAAACAGGTTAATAAATCACATTAAATAAATCACGTTTCCGAGGAACATGAAAAAAAATTCTATAATAGTAGTGTATTTTTTAGACTATAAAATAGTTCTATTTTGCTTCATGTTCTGGGAAAACAATAAAATTGCTATTGTTGTTTTGAAGATACAAGGTGTTTTTTCATCGCGTGACAGCTTCAGACGCTGGTAATCAAGGCACTTGGGTACCCGTGGAAAGGGGGTAATGGAGGAACGGAAGTGGCCTGCTACTAATTTTGGTATTTCATGTCGCGGGAACATTGGCGCGTGGCTCACCGCCACGAAAGCTACCGTCGCCATTTTCCACTTTGCGCGTTCAATGGAGCAACTCTTAAATAATGAAGAAGTTTCGTGTCTGGTACATTACGTCAACTTCTGCTGCCACCGCCAAACAATGCGCGCCCAGCCGTCAGCACACGAATATATACATCCACGTGTATTCGTATGCATTCGGGGAAGGGGGACGGTTCAAGAAGGCAATGGTGGCAGCGGTGACGGTGACACCTCCCCGGACGTCTGTCTGCACGTATTAAAGGGGAAGTGGGTATATGTGATTGATTTCGCCGTAAACTCACGCGTATCTTGGTGTTGTTGGTCTCCTCCACACAGTGAACCTGTCGAATCCGTGATCCAGCTCCGCAGCTGACAGAGCACGGCCCCCATTCCAGCACGTGCCACCTGAAAACGAGATGAAAAAGTGATATTTGCATGCGAAATTCACGTCATACATAATTTCAAAGACATTTTTCTATCTGCGTGGTTCGGTTCCTATCCATCGCTCTGCTTGCAGTCACCCGCCCCCTTCAAACCGCAGCGCCTGCCACACACATGCCATTTTGAAATCTTCTCGAGCGTATCTGCAGTCGCACTACTTGCCACTACGTGCCATACGAATATCTCTCTTCTTTGACAAATTCCTACTCCGTGTTAGAAATATTGAGTTCTTAATGTAATGATTGCTGTTGGTGTCTAGAAAGTTTGCCGCAGGGTGTGTGTAGTTTGCGCGTCTACGCCTTCAAGAGATTTTGTTTGTTGACGTTTTATGTTAGACATACCGATAGATATTTTTCTTATGAGAAATTTCATTTCATAAGATTAAAAAAAAGAGATTTCCTCTATCAGGAATCAAAATTTAAAAAAATATAATGTTCATCCTTACAGAGAGCAAAAATATTTAAATATGGACAAAATTGACATTATTTTCACAAGACATTTTACAGAAAAATAATGATTTACTTACTTTGGTGGACAACTATGAGTGTTACAGGGAACGACAGTGGCATCAGGTTTCTGCATCAAATTGCAGAGTTGTTCTTCAACCTCCTCGCCCGATACACGATTCAAACATACGGAGCGAGACATTTTATACCCTGGGAACACAAACAAGTGTAAATATACCCAAGATGCAATCTTAAAATTCTTTTTAGATTATTTTTACCTCCACCACAAGTTGCTGAACAAAACGACAATGTAGCCAATGACCAGTGGTAAAGCGGGCGTTTGCAGGCACTCCCGTCGCCTCCACATATCCCACAAACATCGATTTGCTTATTCGATCCAATCCGAAGATCACAACCAACTCGCTATACAAAAATACAAATTATCATATGAAAACTTCCATTACCGCAAGAAACGTCCCTCCCAGCACAAATAAATGTCAATCAATGAGAAAAGCCTTGGCAATCAGTTCGAATTGCTCCCCAATTCTCCCTCCGCGTCTATTTACTGCCGCGGGGGGAAGCTGTCGCAGACGTGCGAATTAAACGCGGAGACAGAAAGAAGGAAGAAGCGTCGTCAGTGGATTTATTGTCCGCCGGAGAAAAATGTCGCTGATAAATAAACGAAGTGCGGAAAAAGGACATCAGAAACGAGGTGGCTGTGAAGAGGAGGGCACGCTGGATGAATACGCAAAGCTAGACAACACTTTATTTATTCGAGCCAGTGCTTGAAAAGTCTCGAGTGTCTCTAAGACTTCGTGTGGCTCTATGAAAGCCATCTTCACATCCTGCCCCCGCCGCACTATATCATATCATGTCATTTGAAAGTATGACATTGATTAGACTCGGCGTGTTTATGTGTTGTTAATATTTTATCGCGTACCGAATTATCTTTAGGGAACAAAAACGGGACCAACATGAAAGGAAATAAACTGCATGTTAGAAAAAAGGGGGGACACATTTTTTCGGTTGGCCATTATGCTTGAGCTTGGCGGATGAAAAAATGAAGTAGGAAGGCAGTAATATGTAGTGCTAGGTATTTCCGGCTTTGCCGTTACTTATATCCCGTAGTCGTTATCGCAGCAATTTTATGGCAGCTCAGAATGCGGGTCGGTAGCGACGAGAGCGCACGGCGTGATACCACTCGCCACCCGCCAACATGGTAGCAGTAACACCAACAGCATCGTCGCACCGAAAATTATTAAAATATGTAAAGCTCGTTTCGTCCTGCAATATCGCTGATGCCAGAGCATCAGCATGAAGCGCTCGTCGCAGCAAAACGACTTTGGTACAACATTCTTAAGTGTTGTATATTTTCCTTACATCAAAAACCGAAATTGACTTTGTGTTTGCGGGGTGTGGAAAATATCGTCTTCATTTTTCCAGGACTGGCCTGTTTATCGGTTCACTACGCATTCGCTCGCTTCATTCGCTTTGTAGTTTCTGTCCACTTGTTCAGAGAACAGTCATTCGCGCGCTGCATCAAGCTTGCACTCTATTAGTGCGAAAACCCTGTTGTGTTTGATGAATACCTAGTGATGGCGAATTGTTTGATATGCACGTGCGTAATTGGCGTAAAAGGAGTGGATTTTTGATTGACTCACCTGACACTTTCCATTGATGCACATGTCGAGGCTGCCGGGCCGGCACCTGGTGCCGTCGTGCACTTTGTCCGACAGACGCGCCACGACCAGCAGCGAATTATCCTCGTTGGGATAATCCTCGGCGGTGACAGGCTTGCCCCGACATGTCAGCGCGCACGGCTCCAAGTCGTCGTAATGCGGCAACCAGCTATAATGAATGCCCTCGTACGGCTGGGAATTGAATCCGGCGCATTGGACCTCACGGAATTCGTGTGCTTCAGGGCAAGGCTGCAAATCGCATTTCCCCATTAGCAAACCGAACATGATTCAACCAACACGCATTTGTCTAAAGAACACCATCATAAAACCAACCTCCTTTTATATTTGTTCGGAATACAGAAATATTTCCTAGTTTATTCATAGAACAAGATGGTAACATCAAACCGACCATATTGGTACCAGCAAGAGATATACAAAATTTATAAAGAAATGTTTTCGGTATAACACCTGAATCTTTTCTAAAGGCTCCTTTTATGGTTATTTTATTTGGGAAAGTATATTTGTGAATACCTTCAGAAGTCAATGATTCAGAAAGGGTAGTCAGATAAGATGGAAATATGCTTGGTGGACAAGATGTTCAGATATAGTGTTGGGTTTTTATCGAATTTTACGAGAACGTCACCTGCATATTACAGATTTTGTATCTGAGCCGATCTCCACGACACTTGGCGAGTTGGCACCGTCGTAATTGATGTGACACGCCGCCATCGCAGGACCTGGAGCAAGGCGACCACTCCGACCATGCCGTCCATCCGTTCGCCCGTATATCAATATCCTGCAGCTGCGACGAGAGCTCCTGTGAACAACAATATGCCCCTTATTTTTATGACGCTGGCGAGTAACTAAAACTGAAGAGCAGCTTGCGCCTGATGCCATTATGCCACCAAAAATGTATATAAATGGCACCTGTCACTCAACCGCACTGTATTAATACCAGCAAAATATATTGTCTAATTTTCTCTCATGTTCTCACATGTTTCATATACTCTTCTACCAACAAGGACTACACAATATATTAAAAAGTTATCCTTTGAAGCAACTTCCTGCGGGAAGAATACTGTCGTGCTGCACCCACTTTCAAAGGAGCTTGTAATTCCGTAGCTGACATGCCTTGCCAAAAATTTATTATTGTATCTTTCGATAAGTTTTATTATTAATGATTTTTTCCTGTGCAGTTTTCGTACATATAAACTTGTATGACAATGTTGTCAATATTTTAAGTTTGGCTTAAGCTTGTCTTTTGGAAATTATTCCCATAAAGCTGATATTTTTTGGGTATAGTTGAGAAAATACGGGATGGAAAAAGAAAATACTCCTCTCCTCGCCATCCATCAATTTTATATAAAGCATTAACATTATGCGTTCAATCTTGTCTACTTCGTATTCCTTGTAACTTTCACATAGTAAAGTTATTAATCAAACAATTCGAAGAAACATCGAGTAGTGGTGAACACATACATGCATGTGAACACATACATGATTGATGACTTCAAATGCTAATACTAATTATAACCAATTTGGCTATTATCTCTTTCCTACGAAGAAAGTGAAAAAAACGTCGTAATTTGATATTTGCCAACTTTAGACACTTTGCACTGTCGTAGTAGAGAGAGATCAACAATGCATTATTCATGCTGAAAGTGCGCAAAAAGCAAGAAACGACTGAGGAATGTTAAGCAATGGAGGAAAATCGTTGAAAGGGGAAAGGAAGCGTCGGTAGGATTGCCCCAAACCGGCCCACGTTCAACCGGCCTCGAAAACGACTCCTGGTGGCGTGTATCCCACATTCTAAAGCAAAACTCACCGCCTACAGATGCGCAGGATGCCGCACAACGTCCGCTGGAAGTGGATCGCTTGTGATTTTGTTATTTCAGCCTTCCGGCTGGCGCTCCCGTTTACATTCAAATCTATGGAATTACGCCACAATTGCGCACAAACTCGCCCGTTATATACTTTCGATGTTGGGTGTAAGTAGCGCATAATATAGCCGTGTAAAAATAATACTGCCTGATAATAATAAGCCTGTTTGCAATCCCGTTTAATTATGTATGATTCCGAAGATCGGTCCAAAACACTGCGTTTCTCCGATAGCTGAGGATTTCCCTTAAAACCTAACTTATGGAACGAAATAAATATTATCTTGTTCATATATAATTTATAACCTTGCGCGACATCCACCTCATAGAATGATCTTCCAAGCAAGTTCGAACGGCGTAAACTAAGCTTTAAGTTGAACGCATTATTTAGATAGATGGTCCTCACTCAACCCTGTCTGTTATCTGGACGTAAAATCGGTTCTCCTTTTTGATTCTTTCATTGCGTCGCGTTATTCATAGCACCAATAGCGATTTTAGGCATGTACCGAATGGGCGAGGACCGAGACTAAAAATAGAGTTTAGTTTATTATTAATTCATCAAGGCAAATCTCTGCAAATCGATATAACGCAGACTACGAATATTTGTTTAATCAGTTTCGGTGGGGTTTCCCAAAAGTACCACTCCATATATACACATTTGTAATACGAATTATAAAATTTCATTTTCACAAAAATGATGAATAATCTCTTCCGAATTTATCTCAATTTATTATCAACACAATTTTAAAATTCTCACCGCAATTATCTATAATTAATAATAATTGCAGTTTACCAGCAACAACGCAATATCGCTCGCATATTGGTTACATACCACGCACAAGTTTGTGGTGTTATTAATTAATTATACTGATAATTAATTTTGATAATGAATGCTCTGTTTACCAATGCAGCAAATGTGCGGCCGAATGTTTTCATTTCATAATAAATTGGTGCATTCGGCTTTATGCTACTTTCAAATTTATGAAAGCGAAATCAATTTTGAAATAATATTTCTCGTCCGTAATTGAATTTAAAAATGAATACGTATATGTTGGACATTACTTTTGCATTATGGAGTTTAGCTGGAAACAGTTTTACCGAATCGAAACGAATCGATTTACCTAAAGTGATTATGCATGTTTGGAATTGTAAATTTTAGAATTGCGAGTAATATTTGATTAGCAACAGCATTCTTCGTTCAGCGTGAGATTTATTTTATCAGCGCCTGAATGCAATCTCTTTGCATAGGAATATTTGTGTCAGTTCCAAATATGAATATCAAAATTCACGACTGAAACAATGCAAATTGAAGTTTCATGCAAATATAGCTGAATAACAATCCATCGCGCTGCTCTGGCATTCGCACTGTATATCTAAATCGGCAAGAAGGAAAATTATACTTCCACATCGGCTACAATGCGATCGATGTACGCATAAGATTTATAAGAGTCACGTCGATGAATAGATGGCACCAGATTATTATCACGGAGGATATATTATGACTTCAAATCACATTTATCAATCTCTGTATATACATTCGTAATACGCATACAAATATTTTATGCATTATTGGTTTCTTAAAATTTATCTATTTCTTCATAACTTCAAACAGACAAACCCTTGTTATTGTTATTTTTATTCATTATTATGGTGTAACTTATGGCACATGTTATGCTGTTTGCGGAATTTCATTGCCAACCCCTTCAAAACAACCCGTTCGTATGTTTTGGAGTCCCTCAGATACATCTGCGATGTTGGGAAATCGTAAATATGTAAGTTGGTGAGCATATGGATTGTTTTTTATGGCGGTGGGTTCCTTTAATGTTCCGTTTCTTCAGCATTTCGTGAACCCTCGATAACATTTCACACGTGCTTCGTAACTTTAATAATATTAAGTTTATAAAAATTGCACTTCTTCTAAATACAAGTACACTAGGCAAATTAAAACTTAACAACAAAAAATGGGATGATAGGTATTATTTGGGCACACCTTAGCAGGACAAAAGAAAAGGGTGAAAAGAAAAGAAAGAAATATATGAAGGATATAAAATAAATATCAAATGAATTACCTAGTAAAATCCCTATTGTATTGGGTTTAAGGTAATGCATTTTTGCAAGCATCTTAAAGTTTGGATGCAGTTTGTATGCCCAAATGAAAATTAAACCCGAATTACAGCAGCCTAAAAAAACGTCGACTGAGGTGGAGCGGTTCTGACGACAAATTTATTAGAAATAATAAAAAGTTGCCTACCGTGGATGTGGAAAAATTTTATAATCTAATAAAAGTCGCGTCGAAATTTTCCCGGCGGTATTTCGCCGCACCGAGGCGGCAACGCGTGTTTGCACCCGCCTCCCGCTCACCCGCCTTTGAATTTTTAATCCGCCCACGCGCGTGTTATCTGTCATGGGCAATAGTGACAAGTTTCGAGGAGAGTAACGAGGAGAGCAGGAGTGCCATGCCGCTCGGATAAATTCGAATTTCCAAACAAACGCACATTCGACGCTATCGTTTGAAAGCACGAAGAACATTTGCGTGCCGCCGCTTAAATTAAGTCAACCGCAAAACTTTCGGTTTTGTGTACGCGGGCGATATTTACGCGGGCCCCCGCCGATTGAAATCACTTGCAGCCGTGAAACGTGAAAGTTCAACGCCGCTGAAATTCGAATGCAATTGCGCCCGATTGAAAAGTTAAAAACAATAGAACAATATAGGAAGTTTATGATAAACTCACTCGCTCCGAATCGTCTTCGGTGGCGATGGCGTTTTCCTCTAGCGATGTGGAGTTGCCGTCGTCGTCCTGCTGCGCGCCGACGCGTGCAAACACCTGCAACAAGAAGGAAAAACCATTGGGGATGAATTTGCCAGAGCGCTTCGTGCGAATTTTGCGATGCTGTTATGCTCGACGCTCGCCATTCTTCCACGTAAACGAATGGGTTTGGCGAAGAGCACCACGGTTGTGGGAGGACGACGAGAGGCACGCCGCCGTGGTCCCGCTTTATACAAGGATCAAGATAAATAAAAACCCCTTGGAGTAATAAAAATGTTCGAGTGCTAAATCTTATTTTCCCGCCCCTTCGAGTTCTCATTGTTGTTTATTGAATTGCGCGCACACCGAGTGTACGAAAGCAGGTTTCCTGCCAACACTTCAAACTACAACTCTACTTGTACATCTGATCTACTTGCATATTGGTCATAATAGAAATATTTCATATATTTATATCATATCGCGAAAGTCAATATTTTGACAAAGATTTAATAAACTGACTATAGGCGACAAATTACCGGATGTTACATTTTTTTTCGCACAAATTTTAAATTAAAATCTTAAAGAAGCAACCAATTTTATCTTTGACTTTGGTATGAATAAGTTGTGCCGCCTCCATGTCTCTCGACGTTCGTATCATCCCCTAGGGAAGAGCACAACTTTATCGATAGCCACTTACGCATCTCAATACGCTTCGCCTGTCGGATATTTTTATGCCTTCAATTCTGGTGCGATTAAATTAGTTTCACTAAAATTAATACCACGTACAAATTCGAAACTAGGTTATTGATTTGAGTTGAAAGCTGCTAATTGAACGTTCAAATTTCACTTTTAGATAGATCCGACCGGACGAGCGAAGTTGAAGGGTACTAGAAAGAGGGTAGCTTAACAAGCTATCACTCACGAAAAGTCAGAGGCCACGGAATAATATAATAACGAAATGATAACGAAAGTGGGGGCAACCATTTCAACGAGAAATGCCTGAAAACCACCGGCTGGTGTGTCGAACAATTCGGATCGGTCCCAAGGGTTGTTTTTGAACGGCGCATTGCGCTTCACCCTCGTTAGCGTCCGGCCTGGTCGTGACACCGCAGCAAACAGAACACGAAAGTTGTACCATCACAGCGATATTGATAAGTGACCATATTGACATGTAAGAATATCCCTTGTTTCTTGTGGTCTATTTCCTTTTTAAAACGTTTTTCCCCGATATTTTCACCGGAAGATTCTGAAGACATCGGTGACATATTCACAGAGCAATTAAATTAAGTTCAAGTGGTTCAGGTACTCGACATCATAAATTTAGAAGCGCGTATAGAATTCCCCAGATAGCTGAAGACGCATTGTTTCAGGATCCTGCCGCTAGAACGGTTTTGCGAAGTCAAAGCCATAGGATAAAATACCTGTAAGGGTGGAAGCGATTGGAGGCAAGATTACGGAAGGAGCCGATTCGAGCAATTAACTTTAACCGCGTGGTCCTTCAAGCGCAGAACGAATGCTTTTATAAATGTTGCGATCGTTCTTCCGCCGCCTCGCAGTTTCCGCGTCTTTAACGCTTGTCACACGCACATACAAGAACTGCGCATCTTACGCAAACTTTACTGAACTTTGAGTAACCTTCAAATTATTACACTGTTCTTATATTTTATGACGGCTTTTCGAAGGGATAAAATTTGAAGGGTAGACATCAATTTAATGACGTTGTTCGTCAATATCATGTTGCGCGACCTTAATTAAAGCATTTTTTGCTGTTACGTAGGGGGATATGAGAGATTGGTATAATGAACAGCAAACAAAATATGCCGAAAAAGTCAACTCAACTCCAGGCCAACGAGCACAGCCTGCTTTGATAGTTCGTTAAACAAAAAGTCATCAATCACAATTTCCTGCACAAAAAATAAGCCAAAGCCCTGAGAAAAGATAGAAATTTACACATTTTCACCAGGAAAGAATGCGAATGTAGTGGAAGATCACTGGGGCACAAGTAAGGGAATTTGTTTAACTTTAATTCATTTCGTAACTCCTCGCAACATCCTCAAATAGAGCTCGACGGTTTCCGCGGAGCGTCTGCTGGGAAATCAACGTGAAATTAAATTATAACTCAAGTTCCAACGGAAATAAGAATATGTGTACAGGATGCTCCATTAATACGGCGAATGACGAATGAATGGATTGAATGTAATTTTCTCGTTGTGGCTGGCGAGGAAAAACCGCTACCAACCGGAAAATGTCGACACGCTCCGGCGGAGAAATCTCGTCTTCTTGTGGGTGAAAAAGGAAGGCCGCCTTGAAACAGGCTTTGACTATCGAATATTCGGAATTTCCGCTTTGCTTTCCGCTGGGCACAGGCACATGTTCTTCGATTGGTGGGTGGTGGCTGCGAGGGTGGCTGAGGAGGCATGCACTTACATGTCGCATGTTTTCCTCGTATTATGTGCTTTATTCCTTCTGCGTTTTACGTGCGCTTCTGTGGTGGTCGGAATGCGCCCGAATAATGCACCGAAAATGGCACTAGCCCTCTGTACGCCAATAGCGCACGTAAGTGGAAGTGTGTGTCGATACATAAATCCGGTGGCGCGTGATTTATCTGATCATTTCTGCAGCCCTCGTCGACGGTTTTGTATGTAAAAATCGTTGAAGAATGGGTGGACGCTTTTCGGGGTGATTTAAACACCGTAAATCCGATACACGATTTATCACCGCGACGATGTTGGGCCACGCGCGCGCCTCTCGCGTAAATAATTTTCGTCGGACACCCATTTATGACGCACGATATCGCAAGAATTACGTACTGCGCCGGGATGTTTTAAATGTCACGCGATTTATGACCGCATCTTGCAATCGCCAACGCCACTGTCACTTAAAATGGCAAAAAATCAACAAACCCGCCGAAAAGCGCTGCCAACGTTTGCACCTAACCAAACTTTTATGTCGCTCGTATTTGGCAAACGTGCTTGCATGAAACAATGCGCGAATGTCAAATGTCAAGACAGTGAGTAATTACTCGTCAGTCCAACTTTCGGCACTTCTCGCAGCTTGTCGAAATTCCCATTGCAACAGCGCATTTTCAAGAATTGCACACTGGTGGTTAGTTCGTGGTTATATCGGTTATAAATCGTCTTCTGTTCTGCTGCTGTTTGGTATTGTTGAGAGCTATTGTGTTTAGAGGACGTCATTAAAGATTGCCGAGAAGGACTTGTCATATCATTGCCATCCATATAAGAGCAAGGAAATTAATTTCCATACCGTAATAAACTCCATATTAATTCGAATACAATTAGCGAGCCAATTTGCCGCGGGCAGCGCGTGCATCTCGCCTTTTGTTTTGCGCTGGGCGCGCGTGGGCGGGGATTTCAATTAGAGTTGAAAAATTAATTGCGAGCCAACTATAGTGCGAGGCGACGTGTGAGGTACTTTTCGTTCGTGACGAATTAGCAATTACGACACTGCAAAAATCACGAGCTGGTGTTCATGGGCAGGTTCTGTGCCCGCACTCCATGTCTACTTGATCTTACTAGAACCTTTTGCAAACAGCCACATATGTTCGGACCTACATTTTTAGATTTGTTGTGCCTCGGATGGTTTCGGATTGCCCGTACGCCGGTCGGAGCTTTGCTTTGTTCTTTCTCATTTGTGCAGGTCGCTGGTTACTAGATTAGATCGTCAGGTTCGGTGCAAACTACGAGAGCATAATATTTCAGCGCCCGACTTCTCGCATCGTTGCGCTCGTGATTGATTTGCTTCGCCCAACGTAGGCGCACTTCTCACGACTATTAAACTTGTTCTCTATATTTCTAACCTGCAGCTATAAATACATAACCTATCTTAATATGTTCCCTGATAAACCTTATAGCGTATAGCTTATATTATATTAATGATTACTCCGATTTACAAACATTATTTAAGAATATATTTGTGCATGGATTAAGTACACGTGTTATTTCGGGTAATTAACAAAACCACATGTGCGAAATAGACCCACATGTAATGGGTCAATTGAAACATTGTAAACGCCCACCGGATGAGCAAGTAAATCTCCGTAACAAGTGATTTTTGCTTGTGATGTCGCTCTATTCTGCTATCCCTGCAGGGGGTCCTGAAATCGCATTCGTGAATTAACTGGATAACACCATTGTAGCGTTATCAGCGCAACAATGCGGCAAGTGGCCGAGGGGGTGGCCATGCGACTCAGTATCAATAGCGATTTGTACAACCCCCCGTAAAATTGATTTTCGTGCGACGAGCAATTCGTGGAGATTTACCAGCGCCGCTCTCGAGGCCTGTTTACAATAATACACCAGACTCGGGTTGTACGTGCAATAAAGCGCGCAATCACAGCCGCAGAAAACAGACTCCACGCCGCAGGTCCACCTGTGCCGGCACCGCCGCGTTCATTTGCCTAATGGAGCATTCAGTGAATAACTGAAATATTCTATTGATTTTATTGTGTACATGCATGTGCACATTGAGCATTATACACATCGCTTACATGCGCCGCAAAATATATTCAAAACTATGCGCAGCAGAGTGCAGGGCGGCTATAGTGCATCGCACTGTGCTAGGGGGAATGAGAACGAGGTTCGATTTTCTATGAATTTATATTGGATTATCAAACTCCAGCCGCACTTGCATATGCTGTGCTTAATTAGGGATGCATCCAACATTGCTACTGATTTACCAAGTTGAGAAAACAATGGTGAACCGCATCCTATCAAAGTGGAGATAATCTAATTATCTTTTCATCACATGAGAAATGGAACATTTTA
>JAODAC010054699.1:37217-53416 GCA_027575185.1 Mimaenictus wilsoni
AACAATGGTGAACCGCATCCTATCAAAGTGGAGATAATCTAATTATCTTTTCATCACATGAGAAATGGAACATTTTACAGTTTGGACATTTAATAAATAAGTAAAAGCTCGAAATACGTGTCTCGTATGTATGAGGGACGTGATAGACTAAGTTAATTGAGCGAACATTTAATGTTTGACATACTAGCAAATACTCAAGATAAGAACAACAAAATGTCGAAGCTTCGGAACTATTTGTGTTTGCGAATTAGTCTCGGGTTGAGACACCAGACATTCAATATATCGTGAGGAATATTGTGAAGCAAATATAAAATTACAAATAAGTGTTCCAAATTTTAGTTTATTATATAATAAATATGCTGAGAAAGCAATTCGAGTCTAAAATACATTCAATTTTATATTTGTGTTATACTGCAATCTATAGCTTTTCCAGAATGTCCATTTATTAAATAGGGGCACCCTTTGAGTGAGTTGGAGGGGCGTGGATTGCCCCTTATATACAGAAATTAGGATCAACCCAAATGATCCCAAAGAAAAAACTTGTGATATGTGGTAACACTAACCGTTAAACAAGTATACGATGCGAAAGGATGTGTTCAAGTTACGAACATCAACGAGATATAGTATGTTTAAATATCTTTTTAGAAATGTGCCTTACATTTGGGCGCATTAAACTCGTGATACTCCTGGAATCTTGTATCAGTCCTGTAAATTACTCCTGAACAATTTTGACAAAAAACATGAACAAATGTTTTGTTGCCTTTAAAAAACTAGTACCATATGTTTACCATATGTAATGCGGAATTTTCATAATAGAAAAATAGTTGACGGCATACTTCTCTATAACATCGCAATGTTACAGTTACATCAAAACGGAGTACTTCGCACAGATAAATCCAGTGTGCAATCTCCAGTCGGCCGGAGCTTCCCCTGCTAGAGTGTCAAACGAACTCCAGGACGACGACACGCTGGAGATGTTTTCTAGTGGCATGCAAGAATGACGAAAAAGCAGTGCGTCGCTTCGTGCCGCGAACAAAGCGGAAAAAATGAACGCCACGCAAAGGCTTCCGCGTCAACGCGGCAAACATCACATAAAATGCATGAAAGAAGTGCGCGCGCGTGCACGAACCATGTTGTGTGTGTGTTTTTTCCACGCGGAGGATAATAGCGAGAAACAACATACGTAGGCACGGATTGAAACGACGGCTTGTGGCGGTGACGATGGCGCTGAAGATGACGATGCTGACATGAAAATTCAACCAAAACAAGCTTTGCACGAGTTACATGTAAACGAATAAAAAGAGCGGAAACAAAAGGGAGATTGCGACGAAGAATGAAGTCGATGAAACAGCGCGTGTCGCGAACTGCATCACGAGGAAGAGGAGGCTGAGGCATTGCGTGTTTAGAACGTACGACGCAAATGATGCAGAAGTGAAACCCGAAGAACGAACGTACTTCACTATTTTTTCCTCCTCAACTCGCGTCGGCGTCGTGTCGCAATCGGCGAGGACACGTTATTCATCACCCCGACCAGCCAACGTCAGCTATTTCGTGAAGAATAGCAGCACACTTTTCCAAGATTTCCGAATCATCAGCAGACAAACACTGCGACTTTCTATTATTTCAAGCTGCACTCGGGTCTGGACGCTGGACTCGACTGTAGCGGGATAGTGCAGTAGGGTAGAGGAAAAAATCTGATGAGTTACCGACCAGAAGAGTCCGATAATCGATACTTGCATGCAGATGGAAATAATGAAATCCTACACATACCACACATACAATGTGCAGCAATTTCGATGCCTGTTTAATTATTATTCATGCGCCGCGATCGACGATTCGTTTTTATTAAATTCGAAGCCTGCGGCGATATTACAACTAATACGAGATAATAAATAGCAGGCATCGGTCGTTTTGCGTTTCGCGTCACGCGACCTTGCTGTGATGATGCTGCCCGACCAGGCAATGGCGACGTAGTATAAAGAGGCGAGCTTATATTGCGAACGCGAGAGGCGTTAATTATTACCAATTAGTTGTTGGTAAACTAATGGTGTCCGCCGCGGTGAATACGGAAAGCTCAATTAGGGTTCCCGTTCTGCTACCACCAACGCTCTACCAACACTCGCAAAATGTGTTTAAGTTTACTACACACCGGATCTAGGATAAAATACCTTAATAAAAATATCATTTTTTAAATTAGAAAACTAGGTCAGGCAAAATGTATAAGCATATTTAAAATTATACATAGTTCTAAAACGAGATAATTTTCTTCATTTTAAAACTAAAATTTATAAAATTACGTAAAACCGCTCTGTATAGTTTGATTTAATAAAAAAATAACATCTAGGCAGAATATGAGACAGAGGATTTTCAGTTACAGCGTTGGCAAACGAAGCGTTCTAGGTTGGTTGCCGCACGAAAGCTTTTTAGAGAGCGTGTAAAAAACGCAGAATAACCATCCGACAAATTGGAAGTTGTAGGTCGTAAACCATGAGGCAATTCGTTCGTAACTTCGTTGCGCGCTGTGCGGTTAACACGCGGGCGCACTATCGCAGCAATTAGTGAAAATAGCGTCGACGTTATCAGTCAATCCGATCGTTTTTTTACGAACCCATGGAACTATATGAATAAAAATCTATTTCATGCACGACTATTTAGCCGGACCATAGTTAACACCAAACACGGTATTTTATTAATGACATTTGAGTAATCGAAAGGAGCCCCACTGAGAAAGACAAATTAACACCCATGTATGTATACATGAGTATTTAATGCGGGTAATTGTGCACTGGTATATCGAAAAATCTAATCTAACGCAGACATCGTTTAACCTAAATACCAATTATGGCCAAGGTTATTTATTTTATCTTGTAATTATCTCTTTTATTCAACGCACAAGAATAATTCGAGAAAAGTGCGCAAGAGCACTATAATTAATTTATCAAATTATTATAAATATGCACAAATGGGAGGTTAAATTTAAACAGGGACGAAATTTCGGGTAAGAGTCTAGGAGAAATAGTTTTCCCCATCGTAACTTACTTTTCTTACATTCGCATTTTTTGGTTCCTTATGAATTTGCATCTTTTGGAAATGTTTGGGAAATATAAATATTTTATGTGTTTATGTTTTAACGAAAATCTGTTCAATACATTTTGCGTTTGAAAGTGAAACTTGAAGAACGTGAAAGAAAAAAAAAGATTAAAACATCGCCTCCACTAAAAATGATCAGGATGGTAAATGTAATAACACACGACGGCATAGGGTAATTTGCATAAAAGTCCACCAACACGCCTTGAACCCTCCAGGATAGACTTTTAAAAAACATACTTCTTGACTACCAACGCTTTTCTCAGATGAGTCTCCTCAATTGCATTTGTTACATTTCGTGTTTTTTCTTACTACAGCTAAGAAGATATATGCGCACTTGCACTCCGCCAGGTTGGAGTTTCTGCATTATTTTGGCGTGTTTCAAGCTTATCGCTGTATCATATTGTATTGTAATACGTTGGCCGCTCAGCAGTTGCAAATACCAAAACGCAATGTTCGCCATGTTCGCGCTGGCAGTACAAGTAGATTGGTTGCAGTGTTGGCTTTTTACTCGACTCGCACATCTGCAGCAGAGGAGCAGCGCCAAACAACACTCATGATCCCAGGATAAATGTACACAACGTACATTATAACAATATTAATTCTCGGAAACTTGAGACATATGGTGTCACACATATTTACGAAATACGCACAGCGGTTAAAACTTAATTACATTCATCTTGGCAAATATACAAAATAAATATCGTTAACTCGTTAAATAAAATTAATTAATATGAGGGCTAGAAAGAAGAACGAGGAGGACGAGGATTAAAATGAAAAGTATACATTAATAATTACAATAAGTATTCGATTTTTTCTATTTCAGCACGTTATTATACATTGGAGCTCATTTCTGTGCATGCCTAGAGATCAATGGAACAGTGAAAATAATGAAATATGTTAGTGGAAAGCTCATTTCATCGCAGCCTGCATCAACAAGAGATACATTGGATTTTAGTTCATTTCCCTTACATAGGGTATTTTTGGGTATTTTTCACTGTTTTCGCAAAAAAGGATAGTAAGGATAAGTTTGTATCCTGCTGAAACTTGTTTGAAGCCTTCGGTCCAGGAATTTCAATTATATGATCGATGACCTACTGATCACAAGGTTCCGAGATTGAACCATGGTGATGTTACTAATCTGATCATTATATCGAAAGAAGAAATTAAAAAAAAAATCTATTCTAGAAGCGTAGAAGACCAGTTAGTAAGATCGCTGCATACCATGCAAAGGTTCAACTCCTCCTGGTGGGGCTACCACACTAATATCTGTGTTGTCGTAATAGAAATATTCTGCTCTAACAACCTACCTCAAGGGAATTCACATGATTACATCACATATGCCATTTAACGTTTGCGTCCTGTGCGCCTCCAGTCGATTTTGTTAAGTTTTGACCGTGGTTTTTGCTAGTAAATGTGTGCTTCAATAAACCTTTCTTAAGTTTACCACCTCCTCTCAAGGGAGTACAAGCCAGTTATTGATAATATACGTGCTTATCGATATCTGAGGTATGGAATGGAACGATTGATATTTATGGTAGGCTTAGGGGTGTCAAACAGTATTTTTGACACCCCAACCACAGCATACAAGTTACAACAATACCACGCCCTTCCTCATGTCCCGTTTTTCCTCTGTCAAAATCTGTAATAATAGATTAATTGGTGCAGTGTTGCGATTCCTAAAAAAATATATATGCAAGGTGGGAACTTTTTTTCTTCAGGATCTATTTCTGGGGGGGCTAGGCTAGGGTTTATTTGTAAGGGAGCTAAATAAGTTTAAATTCTATTTCTTTCTATTATATATCATTCTTTAAAAATAATGTTCATAATATACAAATTTACAATATAATATTCCTTGTGGGAAACATGACACATGGACCGACACATGTTTACAAAATATGTGTCCTTATAAACTTCGTAATTGATAATACTTATATATTCAGTAAAATTGATTGTCAAAGCCATTCAGTGTAATTAATTTTCAAAAAAGCTTTATACAATTATGAAACCTAAAATTCCCGACTTTTTCCTCCCCTCCGGGGTATTAGACTTGTTATACCCGCATTCGAAGTAAACTTCTAAAAAGTGTAAATTGAATTTTCAAATTAGAATTTCTGCCAAAACTCGTCGCAGTCGTTGTGCCGGCCGCAGACGTTGTATATCTGCTCGAACACGGTTGTTATTATAAGGAGTAAGGAGGAGGAACGTCTGTATGAAATTTTATGCGCGTCGCTGCGCCGTCGATTGTGATCCTCGCGCAAAACCGGATGGCGCTTGCAGAATGATGCGGGAGCGCTATCGCGAAATGCACAAAATACAGCGCGCGGGAATTCGGAATTTCGATAAAATATATACGGCGCGAGAGAGCTTGACTGCACTAGATGTCCGTCCTGCCATCGGTTGCTTTCCCATTAACATATTCGGCCGTAAGCAATTGGAAGCTGGAGATGCCTGCAGCTGCCAAACGCCACAACGCGTCGGCGTAGCGACGCTTCTTCGCAGAAAACATGCAAAATTTCGATAAAATTCGTGCTGTTAGTGAATTAAACATTCCGTACAAACTAATTTTGGCACGCGGACAAGCCGGAATTTCAATTACAATGACGGTCTACCGACATATATAGACATCCGGTTATACATTCTGTGGTTTAATGTATTGTGGGTTGAACAACGGATCGTATTAACTCGGGTACAAAACAGTGCGGTTGTATGGGGTGGAGGTACGGGTGCCACCGGGAGTTGTGGCTATTGGAGGATTCAAGGAAGTGATAATCTTGAACAGTCACTTGCGCTGATGGGTCACTGGAATTTCAGGCGCGCAGTGTGGACGTTCGCGTGTTTGCGCGCCTCGGCGCTAAACAATACTTCGCTTGATTAGGTCCTTGATTACTTCCGACTACAACTCGCCTCGGTCCTTAACTACGCCGCAAGCAAATCAACACTTCGGCAAGTTGCACGTTGTCGCCAGTGGGCGCGTTGGCGTTGATGGGTTTAGAGCAATGCTGCACAGGCACGTGAACTCCGGGGGCCGGCTTGTGAACCAATAATAATTCATCAAACTTTCCGTGGTCGTCAAGTCAACGGCAAACAGTAGCAGCAAAAGCAAGTAATGCAAATTTCTTGACTAGTGGTCATTACAATGCCGCCGGAGGAAATAATGATAACAATTATCCAGTTATAGGAGAATTCGCTAAAATGACTCAACTGTATAATGCATACTGTATAATATTATCGCATGTAAACGAAAGTTAATTACTAACGCATCTTATGCAAATTTATTTTTTGTGGTTTTTTCAAATATTGGTTTCAAATATCGATTTTCAATATAGCAATATTTGTTCAAATCAGAATTATCGCAATGTATATTAAAAACAGAAAAATGGAGGCATAATCACTAATGCCCCAAGGGTGGGGCTAATGAGACGTGGGTCCGACATGGATCCTGGCGCCAGGTGGACTCTTCCCCAGATTACTTTCACTTAGGTAACATGACAAGAAATGATTGTAATTGAATTGATATTGATTGTATTGATAGTGCTCCGAAAGTACACCGATATTTATCGATTGTACATAGAAATTACTTATAAAGTGATATTTGTGCTTTTGAAAGGAATGCTTCTTAAAAATACGGAAGTCTCCATGGGAGGAACGGTTCAATGACATCCCCGAATAACTTGGCGATGCCAATGGGGAGGGGAGGGGGAGGGGGGGCAAAAGTAAAAAATAAAAGTATAAAGCAATAAAATTTCAAGATCCAGGAGGAGGTTCGCAGTTGAGTACTAACTTGTTTTGTGCAAAGTCAACAAAAATCTGCCCTGCAGGGAAATTCCCATGTTTCACATAGTTTACAGCAGAATTCAAACATTCCACTACCTTATTGGACAGTTGATGCATACTCAGTTGATGCATGACTCACTCCTAGTTATTGAACATTTTATGTTATTTTTTATAAAAGCACAGGGTAGGGATGTCAAAAAAGTATCGGTATCGATAAGCATCGATACCACGTGTCGTTACTTATCGATTTTTATCGATCCTTTAATTTTCGATACCTATCGATAGTATCGAATTAGTCATTTTCGATATTTTTTGACATGCCCCTACACTGAGGCCATCTGTTACTCACAACCACCATTTATGATGGTAATCGTACTCTGAGCGACCGATTCGTCTCCAGTGCAACGTTGGTTATTTTGAAAATATGGAAATTTAATCATTAAATTCTTTAAACCATGCAATAATATACCATCAAATCGTCAAATTATAATTCGATCAATGTATTTGTAATGAAATCAGTCGATACTTACTGCTGAAGTATCGATACTTTTAAAATTCTATTTATTATAAAATTATTATTAATTATTTCATTACTACATTCACATAAATACATCTCAATATTCCGGAATGGAATTTTCCACTAGTTCTTGATATTTATCAAACAAAAAACGGGGAGATATGTGATCGAATAACGAACATTTTTAAATCAACATAGGTAGGCATTTGAAATACGTTTGCGCCTATTTTGTTTAGACTAACAATAAGATAACAACCGTCTTACTTAAGCGACTTTTGACTACAACCAATTCGTTGTAGTCAACAAATTGTTTGAGTAACGTAGATGTGTGGGAATTCTTTCAGTTTTCATTAATTGTTTCAATGACATTTATGAAGGAAAAATCAACTAGAACAAATATAATCGTATAACGAACTTTTAAAAAACGACAAATTTTGGTGTGTGGGCACGCTATATTTTGCATCTGTTGCGAACAGGAACTTGAACGTACGACTCACACGTTAAAACAAACAAATACCCTAGTATTCTAATCACACTTAGCATGAACAAAAACGACGACTAAATTAAGTTGCTGAAATCAGCGTATTGTGTGGGAAGACATGTTTGGTCCGTTTGAGATTTAATATGATTGAATACATTTCGATTGATGAAATGTTAATCGTAATGCACGAGATAATCTTGAAACATTTGGAAATTTAAACCCAAATTATGCTTTTTATGCTATAATCCAAAATAGTTTATTACTCATTCGCAGAAATACTAATTATGAAGAAAATTATATTTCTTATACTTTCCGATTTTATCAATTCGCCGCAAGCAAAGTATTAATAGTTGGTAAATTACAAGTTTCGATACTTCGAAGTCGAATTCTTTATTTACTCAATCAGTAATTTTAGAAACATTAATTTTACTACTTAGCAATAACCGCGATATTTCTCATTCTCAAAATGTAACTCCCAAGTAGTAACATCAGAATCATTGGGTCGATAATATACTGGAAGATTACTGTAGCGGCTAAAAAATAATTTTCAAAAACATTAACAGATGGCGTCAATGTGAATTTTCGATACCAATAAGTATCGATACTTTTCTTCGATTCTTTGTATCGAAAGTATCGAAGTTTCAAAAGGATATATATCAAAAAGTATCGATACTTCGAGAAAAGTTGGCATCCCTAGCACAGGGTGTCACAGATAATTAAAACTTAACTATAGAAACCAATAAAGATATTTTCAAATGATCTGTAATTCGTTTTAAGATACGTATTAAAATTTCTAGTACCTCAAGGTATAATTTTGCAGTTGTAGCCAAAATAAAGTTAATTTCGACGTATTTTATTGAATTCCATAAACTTAGACCTCCTCCAACGCAAACATTAAATCCAGCTATAACCCAATTAAAAAGATGAGTCTAGTAGGTATATCAAATGATGCAGTAAAACGCTCAATTTGCGGCGCGATTATGCATGTATAATGCGCGTTCGTAAATATTGCAAATCTATAATATATTACGCAAATGCGGTAAGTTTTTGCGTTCAATATATACGCGAAAATATATATTCGACGAGTGATCTGAATACTCAAGACGCGCGGACTGCTTGACTCCTCATGCATTCGGGCGATGGCATGGCGGTTCGAGTAGTCGAAGCATTTTACTGCCGTAGAGCACTGAAATCGCATTCGAATAATTCATGTAAATTTCGTCTGTCTAAATTCCACGGATTCATTCCGCATAAATCAGTCGGCAGTTTGGCTTTATCTACCCCGCTTGCTACCCGCTCGCCGGCTGCCTAGCCAGCCGCCGCCTCCACGTCTCCTCCGCACGGAAAACTACCTCCGCCGCCGAACGACAAACCACCACCACCCGTCTCGGCACATTTTCTTCGCTATGCTTATAAATACGCGTCGAATACGAGCTCACATCAATGTCGTCTCCAAAAACTTTAAATCAAACATTGTTTTTGCTCAACCTGAATTGCATACATTTACACTCAATAAATGATAACAGGAAAAAGTCAGTAACTACATTGCAAGTACGTACCGTACCGTTCTCTTCGCCACATGGAAATAATCTCCCCGAATGCACTTGCTAAAAGATTTATGCCCTGCAGTGCATTCATTCCCGAGTTTAGGTCAAGCGATCAAAAACGATTTGCGAGTTGTGCAACCATCTTTTTGCGTCCTACTCTTTCGTCGCAATGATTACATAATGCGTTTAGCAGCGTAATCCTACACTGCAAAGCTTATACTCCAAATTTCGGGTTGTGTATTTTTATACAGTGCGTTTCACCAGCCACCCGGCGCCTTCGCCATAATAAAGTTATATGCAGCCAAGTACGCTCATATTCGCTTCATATGATATTAGCTGCCTATATTAAATGCACATCCTGTATGGTAGTAGTTTCCGCTCAACTAGCAAAAAGGCAAACCGCTCGGTCATGTCGCAGTTAAAGAAGGGCCAAGCGATATTTTTCCAGCGCGATGCGGTGGGATTAACTTTATGATAATGTTAAGTGAAACTAGCTGAAGCTAAAGCCGGAAATGAAGATTCCACCATCCCCTCCGCGCGCCGGAAGTGCGGTTCCTCTCGCGCAGCCTCGCAGCAGTTGCGTAGCGCGCGTCTTCGCCAGCAATCGGTTTCGGGACACACATTCGCAATTCGCACGTCTTATACGGAATTTATGGACGGGAAATTGTCCGAGCGCGTTCGGATAATGTCGCGTTGCTCTCTGCAGACATAACCTCAACTATATCGAAAAGTTGGCAAACTTTATTTTTGGATTTTTTAGTATTTATCGATGTTTTTGAGAAATGTTTCCTTCATTTTATCACAATTCATAGTTTGGAGATTTTTATAGCTTGACTCATGCAAATATAAATTATAGTAAAGTTGCTTAAACCTTTTAAGAGTAACACTAATAACAGTTTCAAACACTAGAAGGGAACTGAAGTAATCTACAAGTTGATAGGCTAGATAGACAGATAAACAATAAGGTTAATGACACAGGATTTAAGTAGAAGCAGTAATTATCACAGGAATTGTGTACGAAGTATAGATATGTAGCGATATTTATATATCGAGATTTACCAGCAGTACAATATGAAAGTTGTAGTATTTTTAGCCGTTTTTTAATACGTTGCAATTCAACCAAATTATCTATATTAGTATAATTCATATCTGTCTAAAAATCAAAAACATCAATGTAATAGATATTTCGCTTTTGTTTATCGACGTGCCGAATGAATGAAAATAAAAAACCGCTAAGATAAAAAGCACTATCGCGATAACTGGAAGTATAAGATAAGATCTTAAGTTTAGATCAATCTATATGATATGATCAGCAATCACTTCAGGAGAGGTAACGATATAAGAAAAGGGCAGAAGGTTTATAATTATTTAATTCTAGTTATGTAATTGTTTCCCTTGGTACAGATTAGATAGGTATTCCGATTTAAGACTGTTGTCTTCTTTAGGGGAATATATGCCTATCAGGGAAAAATGATAAATTTTGTGATGTTTTCCAAGGCATTGTTTGCAAGATCGGATAGGTTTTTTAGATAAAAGTATATGTTCTCGAGAATATATTTAATATATTTTCTTAAAAATAAAAATAGTGTGCTTTACACCACATAATATTCATATGTTTTAGAATGACGATTAGAAGTTCTTATATTTTAGTCTTTATTTGATTTTCCATAAATTGCCACTCCTCTGGATCAAAATTCGGAATTAATATTATCTTTATCATCTGTCAATATCAATAATCCTTCAATGCTGGTAATTCGTGATAGAAGAACATACAGAACTGGTGGAAAATGAATCCATATATATTCTTAGCAACTTCATTGAATGTTCCACTTCTAGATTTATGAAATGTCATACTAAATACTAAAGAAAATTTAGTCTACTATTTTATTATTAGCCGCCTCAAATGAAACAGAAAATATTTCGAAAATATGTTTCGACAAAATGGCGAGAGTTACAACTTTACATAGCGATTTTTTAAACTATATAAATATGTATACAGTTACAACAAATAACTTCAAGTTCTTCTGTGGAGTGATTTCTAAAATATTTTGATTACGGATTTGAAAATCATGAATTTCATTTAAATTATCCTATTCTGATTAAATTCGATAATTCTTAATTCTCTATAGTTCAAATGCATTTTTAAACGCACGAAAGTTATTCAACGAAGGAATAAAATCGATAGTTAAATAATTTGATATTTTAGTGGACACCTGTCGAGGCACTTAGAATCGGAGCCAATTAATCTTATTCGTCTTAATTAATTAAATTTGTCGACGCTCAAGAAGTCACCCGAGCGCACCAGCTTGTGGTAGTGCTCTCTGATAGCGTTGTGTTTGTATGCCTTTCACACGTTTGCGTGCGATAGAGCCAGAGGGCAAAGGGAACAAAGTGGAAGCTGCGCAGTGAAGGCAAGATGTGGGAAAGTGGGCGAAAGGGTTGTCGAGGCGCGCGCCGTACGGCTTATTATAAATCATTCGCATTTGTGACAAGGCGGACGAAACGACGAGCCACCGACTCCATTCCCGCTGAATTGTTATACTTTATAGTCGCTCGGTCGCGCGCAAGTCAAGGCGTAAGCCGGTTACTTGTGCCTCGTATCCCGTGATATGCTTAGCCCGTTTCGCACCGCTGAGGCGGCGGAGCCACGCCGCCACCGCCACCGCACACCGGCGCTTATAATATTAATGAGTTTAAACTGTATTAGGCGACGAGGAGTCGGATCAGAGAGTTTCGGCGGCGGCTGGAACGGGTGCGCCAGCGGGACCAAATTGCTTTCGCTCAGTTTGTCCTGCTTCGGAATACATTCATAACAGATGTACTTTAAGTTTCATCTCCCGCCGCTGTGTTGCTCACACATAGTCTGCTTTCAGCCCTACATGAGCTACATCCGAAGAACATGATAAAGACATTCGACAAATTACACACTATTAACATATTCCCACCGTGTTTATCTAAGATTTTATTAAACTAGGTCTTAGGGTCTTAGGTTTTATAGTAGTTAAAGTGGCTACAGTGAAAAGTTATCGGTTCGAATGTTTGACTTTGGTTACGTTTGAAAGATGGCCGGTGTAGGAAGTCAAACATCGCGCAGGAAAACTCTGAACGCTGCAATGGATTTCCATGAGGTTGTTATTACGCTGCGTCGTGAGTTAATTGGCGAAGCTGTCGTTCGCTGAGTTTGAAACTCTTCCGAAAGTGTTAATTAACAAAAAAGAGCGAGACTGCTCGTTCCGTTGGGCGAAATTTTAACTTTGCCAGCGACTCCATCTAGAGATGGCGCTTTTTATCGCGAACGACACGTAATCATGCATTTTTTACACGTTTTTACGATTTGTTTGCTTTCGTAGATGTAATAAATGAATCGTGAGTGAAAAAACGATAGGTCATTACGGTCACCTCGAGAAAACGTAGTTAATTTATGCACGTCATAAATAGATTTCGTAGATTACAAATAGTGTTCATTATTTTCACCTTTTTTTCGTTTTCTTATGCGCCTGTAAAAAAGTGCAGCTCTTATAGATGCGCAGTTGTTGTGTGGTAAAAGACATTTGAAAATTTGAATGTGAAAAAAGCGTGGTGGGCGTTGTGTGTTCTGTGCGAGGATACAATACGTTATTTATGCGACTTATGGTAATAAAAGACAAAAACGCGCACAGTTTACACATGCAACCATCATGCACCGCACCTAGGATCAATCGGTGAATGTACGCGGCAACGAGATGCAACAAGAAAAAGGGCTTCGACATTAGAGGTGGCACAAAAAAAGAAAAACGCATTCAACCTGTCAGTGATATATGGATATTACGCACACCCATTTCAGCCGTTTACCAAACAGATCATGAATTAAACATCAATTATCAAAACCGAATGTGAATACTCGTACATACGCATGACGGTGATAAGTGAAGTTATTTGCAAGTTAATTTTGCGCAACAGTCTGCCGAGTCTTATCGTATCTGATCTCTTAAATATTCCAATTACAAACCACTACAGAACATAATATATTAGTCATAGAGATAATAATAAATATGACTGCTTTATAACGCATGTTTTATTGTTATCCGAGTAGAAAATGCACAATGAGAAGACAAATTAATTTCTTACTATGAATGGGAAGAAAAGTACAATAGACATAACTATCCAGAGTCTTAGAACTTTTCGAAAGTTAGATTTATGTGCCGGGAATATACCTTGAAGCAAGGAAAGAATGTCATCTTATAGTTTATTGTTTGCTCGAAGAGAAGTTGGATCGAAGTTGGATCAAAAGACGCAGTTCATTGAATGTCCGAAATAATTAAATAGGTTCGATGGCATAAAATGAGCGCGAGCAGCATTTATTACTCGTTTTTGCGCCGTGACATCATGTAAATCATTAAATGCGATAACGCAGTGTCGCGACGCCGCGCTGCCGCCCCGCAAACAATTCGCATCAGCAACGACTCACGAGACGCACTGTCGCCAACGGGCATGGAGATGGCGATGATGCAATTGCTGTATGAGGGTGGCGGCGGTGGTGGGATAATTCGACGCTTGCGAGAGTTTTCGGCGAGCTTTGGACCGCAGCCAGACTAATCTGACGCGGTCGTTAATAAACAGGACGATGCGATATGATGCAATATACACATCCACACGATTTTCATGTGCTGCCCTGGACAAAAACAAGTCGAGGGGGAATTATTCCGCGGATGCTTCTCCGCAGATATTATTTATTCACATCCATTATTGCTTTTATGGTATGGCTTTAATTGTAATTATTGGGAGGAGATACATTTCAATATCTTCTTTTATTGTACAATAGCATTTTAACGTGATTGATTTTGGATTAACTACGTTAAAGCGTATTGACACCAAAGCGTCGAATCAAAATACAGTTGTTGTTGAAAGAACAGTGACACCCGTAGTAGAAAGAACCTTGTGTTTACGGAATGCTGTCTGCATCGGAACAATTTTCAGTAAGTTTAGGTGATTTATGTAATGTTAAGTGACCCTTAAGTATGCGAAATGTGTTAGTTCTCTGGTTTGTTTAATTGAACTGTTTCGATTTATTGTTAATCTAGGGACAATTTTATCTTACGTTTTCTTCGGTCTGCCCTACTACGTTTACCTGAAATTTTTGCTTCCCATATTTTGCATTCTTAACTCTCTTTCTCCATCCTGTGCAGGTGACCCCATTATCCGAGCTACCTATCCTCCATCAATTTCCTCTTATGGTGTTACTTCTAGATTTTGCCTTATTGTCTCATTGATTTTATCGCATACCTCCTACTACTTTAAGGTACCCCATTTCCGTTGTTCTTATTTTGCTCTTCTGATTCCCATTTAAAAGTCAGCTATCCCAACTATAGGTTTAAATATTACGCACTGTTAGAAAACGGAATATTTTGCATGGTTAAATCATTAGCGCCGATTTTGCGCATCCCGTCCCCCTTGAAAAAATATGTACAAACTAATGCAATTCTAATGGTTTAATTATAATAATAATTATTTTTTGTTTGATTTTACCGCTATGGTCATTAACTCCATAATATGCATCCCCACCGAGAATCGAACCCGGGACCTCATGGGCAGTGGTCATCGATCATAGCACTTCGCCCCATGAATGGACCAATTATAATTATTATAACCATGTAATTGATTTTAAGACTGAAACAAATGGTGTATGGTATGAGAATTTCGCAGTACAATCAAAATTTGGAATGTCAATTACATATAGTAATGCTAAAGCAGAAGTTTTTTTGATATTCATAGATTCATTGATTGATATTTCCACTCGAGATTTATGAAATGTCATAGCACATCCTGATACTGAAGGAAAATGATTTCGCATCACTTAATGCAATGTTATAAGTTCTTAGTATAATATTTAATATTTTGTCAGTCATTAAAGAGGTAACAGCTAATCTTTTAAAGCTTTTTGAAGAATTATACAATGCTGTTCAAAACTTCAAAAATGTATTATTTCAACAATTTCACTATAAATTCCTCCAACTATTTTTACAATAAACTAATTTCAGTACAAACGCAATACAATTACAAATATCACATTTATTAGATTAAATACAGAATATATTTTGCAGAGAAATATTTCGCTTTATTGATTGCAAAATATAAAATCGCTGATGCCAGACATTTTACATAATTTCGAGCCTAATCGGATTCCGTTGTAATTCCACCGCCACGGGCGCAATGCGCGTGTTTAATTAAGTGCACAATTTTTTGCCCGTTTGTTGTTTCGGCCTAATGAAGCGATATATTTGTTCAGGCGCGCCGAGAGTTGGCCGGCAAATAGGATAATATGCCGCTGCACGAGCAGGGAAAGGTGGCTGGCCGGGGGTGGCATGTTAATGTGAAGTTATCTACAGGCCGCGGAGAAAGGACGATAAAACGGCGAGAAAATTAAATTTCCTTTTCGGAAGCCGCAACTCGGATACACGGTGACGGGCTCGGCGAGTTGCTACAATGCGCGAGAGAACGCAGAAAACCGGAGAGTTTTTCGGGTGCGTACGAAACAAGCGTGTCTGCAATGAAAGACGTAAGGGGACAAAACGCGAACTGACAAGGGAGTCCGTTATCTATATGACGCGAATGTGATAAGACGCTTGGAGAAAAATGTAAGGACCTGAGTTGCCATACGCAACAGAAAATTCACCTTCAAAAAAAGAGAAAAGAAGGGAAAAACGGAAGAAATAATTTTTAAATTATTAAAACGGTTTTATATTGCATAAACTTTCGTAAATGTTACCAGTTTTGAACAAATTGTTGGAGAATTTTCATAATTGTATCAAGG
>JAODAC010054810.1:0-28389 GCA_027575185.1 Mimaenictus wilsoni
TTTGTATTTTCAACGTACAAATATCGCACATTTTATTACATTCCGAATTAACTAAAATGTCACATCCATCACATTTTTGTAGGGTCTCACTCATTAGTTTTGCATATTTTCCTTAGTTATACGAACCTGTTACCTTTCTGTGGAATATTGTTAATATTTTCGTAGAATATATCTTTCATTACATCCTTATCCATTTTATACTTATGACTAAAAAACTTGATAATTATTTATTACCCTGGACACATATAAATTAAACACTTCACATACCAGGAACCCCAAACGGACAAACAGCAAACAACAAACGGTGCAAACAGCCCTACAACTTACAGCACGAATAAAGAGGTTAGGTTTGCAGTTTCCTGGTAGATTTGACTCACTTTGACTAGAGGCATACATCCACTAGTAAATGCATTCATTTCGATTATAATAAGTAAATATCGTTTAATCATAATAATATTTACCTTCGACCCCAACCGAAAGCAAACAATAACTAACGCAAGTCAAGTGAGAGGCTTACTTTACGCACGGTTAGACCTTCACCGTACGTTTTAGTCTATCTGCCGTTGGAACAGCGCCTCTTTGGTCATTTTTTTTGTATACGGAAGTATGCACGGAAGGACGGTACAGCCAGAACAACACGAATTTTAAAGTTGACCATGAGCAAACACACGGACGTAAAGAGGAAAAATCGCACAGCGCAGCGCCTGTCCGTAACTTCTGTCCGTGCGTAATATTCAGTTTACTGCTGCTGTTACGTAATTTAGTATTTTATATGCATACTGTTTATAAGTGAATATCGGGGTTCTACAGCTTTATAGAATTTTTAACATGAAACTTAAATTCATTGAAATATAAAATGAAAGAGCATCTCAGTTTTACTTTCAACCATTTTTTTCGCACTTTGGAAAATGCAGAATGCAAGAAGCTTTTTGTTCATTAGCTGCAATTTGTTGGCAATGTGTTGACTGGATGTATATGGAAGAGTAAGTAATATGGGATGACCAAGGGTTAGTGAAGAAATTGTTGATAGATAATATATACTTACCCCGACGAAATTCGTTCGTTAGGCAAGTCGTGAATTAACAGTTCCATGTGACGACTGTTTGGCAAGTTGTTCGAAAACGCTTCATCACTATCGGTATTTTTTAAGGACAATTTTTTTATCGCGGCTTTGCCGCTTTGCCGTTCTCTCCGGAACAAGTGGCAGTTTAAGAGCAATACTGTACAGATCGTGTTGCACGTATGCGCTTTCCAATTTCCCAGCCTCGTAGTGTAGGAACTACATTATTTCAGCGTAATTTGGGTAATCTTTACAATAGACATGTCAAAAAATTATCGATATTGATAAATATCGATATATCGGCCTCAAAATTTCGATATTTATCCACATTTTTGGTTATATATAATAATTCTTAATCCTTAATCCTGTTAATTCTTAATTAATTTTGGAATCATAAAATTAGGATCAACATCGATTTTTTGTTAGTATTGCAATTATAATACTACTACTTTTAAGTATTATTGCAATTATTATATTTGGTGGGAAGACTAATAGATCTATATAAGTAGTATTATTATTGTTAGCATTATTTTAAATATCGATTTCCGTCGTTATCAAAAGATTAACTATAACAAAAAATCACGGATACAGGTTAGGAACACTGCTGTAGTCGGTGAATGAATCCGAGATTCCATGTAAATTAATTATCACTGCAGATGGTTGGGAAATGTAATTAGTCCTGAAACCCATATACAGATGGCGCCCCTGTGGAATTTCGATTTCATCAATAATGATAATATCGAGATTTCCAAGAAGATATTTCGATATCGATATTTCGAAAAATTGGAAATATCGATTTCGACATATATCGGGACATATATCCTGAGTTTTCGCTGGACGCGATTTATTACTAATTTAGCTCGTGAACAAGCTGCTTTTCTGGTGTTTGAAGGACATTGATCCATTCAAGATAACTTCAAGGGCACATTCAAGGTCCAAAATATTCTGACTTATCGTTATCGGCAATCGTACCATGCAGAAAACTCAGAGAAAAGTATAAATATCGTCTTCTATTTCTACTCTCTTTTATAATATAAGAAGTTCAAAGGGAAATAAATATTATATCAACCATTTCTCGAGACAAAGGAAAATAATAATTTTGTTAGCTATTTCGCGTCACAACCTTAATATTTTAAAAATTCGAAAGGAAAATTTAAATTTTGCGAGCCATTACTCCGTTACAAAGTAATGTTTTTCTAGGTTCTATATAGTTTTTCTTAGTGTATATTTATTTTGCTTTTGACAAACTCATTTTTCTTAATTCCAATCTTTGTCATTGCATTATTACCATGTTACACCATTAAATCTACTTAACTAAAACCAAAATCAACTTGTGGCTAATGATTTAATATAAAACAAAATAAAAAAAAATGCATAACGAATTTCTTCATCGTCATTCAATATTTCAATCATTATGTCATTATTCCATTTAACTGCGAACAAATCCACTTACAATTCGTCAAGCGGAATAGAATATTTTCTTGTAATATTAATAATTATAGTCGCATAATGCAAATATTTCTTACTTCACTAATTATAAAGAAAATAATTATAAAATGTTAAATTTCAAGTTTGACATTATGCAACCAGCATTACAGCTGCAATTTGCAAGTTTTAAATTTCTTGCCTCTTGTCGCGCTGATATAAGATTAATAGCAAATAGAAACTACTAAAAAAGAATTTGTCACTTTTTAACAATAAACGTAGAGGTAGGTGTAAGAAACAGAAATGCATTTAAACGCTCTATGGCGCACAACGTTGCGCTCAATCAAGTATAACTACAATGCGTTTATGAAGCCGCGAATCTAGTGTTTTTCTTGCCTTTTTCGCAGATTTCTAAGATTTCGGCGAAACAGAGCGCCTCCGAATCACTTTCGTTCGTTACGCGACCTGCGGCTGCTAGGTGGGAAATGCCGATATATAAATCAGTTTCAAAATAGTTTTGTCGCAATTTTATCGAGTGTCTTATTCGGTTACAGTCAACCACTTCAGAAAGTTTATTCTCTTTGATATAATGCTTCTTATTGGAAGCAAGCGTATTTTTAGAGTAAGTTTTCTTTTCGTAAATATAACGTTTATGTTTATGTTGTAGGTGTTGTCTCTTGTAATTAAAGGATAATATAGGTTGCCTATAGTGTTACCCCATTTTATTCAGACTGTTCTTCAGATTTTATTGTTATATTAATATTGTTTCTTTCTGTTTGCAGTTATTTGTGATTTGTGCATTTATTAATTGCGCACTATCACAAAGCTACGATGGTGGTGAATACGACGATGATGATCATTCCTCCTATGAAGCTGAATCCGATGGACCAGATTATTCAAAGTACTACGCCAACGACGCAGGCAGTAGTGGTGAAACGGCAGCAGCTTTAATTGATGTAAAGCCCAACCCGGGATTTGTGAATCCCAGCGAATTTTCCTCGTTCTTTAGCCCCTCGTTTTATGCGGCTTCCAACAAACAGGAAGTCACCAAGGACCCACAGGCACCCGTGAACGGCTTTGTCAATCACAATGACTTTCAGGCAGGTTTTGCCGATTTCCGAGCGTCCCCTTTTGGCGGTAAAGATTTCTTTGAGCAGGCTGCCGCCGCTCAACAGCAGCAGCAGAAATCGCGTGATGAGTACGAACTCAAGCCGGGGCCGAGTTACGTCTCGCACAAAATTGTCCCACCCGCACCAAAAGCACCAAAAAAGTCGTACGCTAATTTGGAGACCGAAATTGACGATTTGAACAAGCCGTACTCCTACGAGAAGGAGAAGGACGAGCCGGTTGTGCCCCTGTATTCAGGTCTGAAAGAGAAAGTTGAGCCCAAGTATACCCCACAGTATGCACCCAAAAACCCGAATAATTTGACGCCCTATCAAAAGTACAGTTTCCAAACGCCGCCACAGAAATTGCACACGTTCGCTTCTTCGCCCTCCAATGCGAAGAGCACGTATACAAATCCAAATTTGTATAATCCCACCGTGAATAATGATTTTAACTTAGCCGCGACTAACGTGCATTCGAAATTGCAGGATTTTAATAACTTCAAGCCTTCGGAACTGATCAAGGAGTGTAGGAAAGTGAACAAACATGTGGCAGGTACGTCGAAGAACTCCAAGCCGATGGATTGCTATGTGTGTAAGGATGCCAAAGGTATAAGTTATGAGGAATGCTTCTATGGACAGACTTCTGAATCAAATCCGAAGAACTTTTACATAGAGACCTCGAAACAGTATAGTGAACCGACTCAGGTTAAAGGTGTTACCTTTAATCGGTATAAGAGATATACGGTTAATGATAAAGATAGTAAGGATGATCCCTATGAGTATCTAAAGAAACAGTCTGAGAAATACTACAACAGTCCAGATTTCGACTCTGCCTATAGACACCCGAAAAGTTATGAAGACGACTATCGTCATGGAGGGGAAGCGGATAAGAGTTCTTCTGAGCAAATTGCCGACCAACTTTTAAAGTCCGGGGAAAACTGTCGGAAAGTTGATAAGGACGGTATGACCTGCACGATCTGCGAAAACAAAAAGACTGGTGGGAATTATGAGCAATGTTCGTATACTACAGCACCGGCTGAGAAAAAATATGCTTATTCCAAACAACGTAAGTATAAACAAGATGAACCTGTTGAAGAGACTGAGAGTTCCGAAGATCAACCTATTGCGAACACAAAGCCACAGACTTTCTACCCAACGAAGAAAGAAGCTCCCAAGAAGCAGAAGCAACGTTCCCGAGGTGTTCGTCCAAGGAGTGAGGAAGATTCCGATGAAGTCGAGAGAATCAAACCAGTAAATACCAACAGAAAGGTTTCTGAGTATACTGTGCCGAAGCATTTTGCAAATATTGAGGTGGAGAATGATGAGGACCAACCCAACGAAGAGTATTATTATCTTGTCCCTCGTCAAGAGTCGAGCGAGGAGACCAAGCGTGAAGAGCAACGTCAACCTGCTGAAGCCACCGAGGAAGAAGAGGAACCTGAAGCTCAGTATGGATACTACGGTGAGGAAAGCAAGAAAGATGTCGAGGAGGTGCTCGCCGAATTTGCAAAGAAAGATCGCTCTAAGTGCAAGAAAGCGGAGAAGAACGGAATGACTTGCTATCTCTGCGTGGATAAGAAAGGCCTGCAACACGAGGAGTGCATGTACGTGTCGGAATCGCGACCGCAGTCTAAATACCAAGCCTATCATGCACAGAAAGAGACCGATGGCCGGGAAGTTGACGCTGCACCAGCAAATGTCAAAAAACAACAGAATCAAGAAGACGTTGAAGAAAGTAAGGTGAAATCTGTGCTAGCTAGTCGGTCGGAACCGTATCAGGCAGAGTCGAAATATCCCGAATTTGGTGAAAGCACCACAGAAGGTAATTCTAACCTGAAAAAAAGACGTCCGAAGAAGTCTGTGTCGGAGAGAGATTCTGATAAGACCCGAAATAAGAGGAAGTTGATAAAGTCGAAGAAGGATTACTCTGCAAAATTGGAGGACAGCCCAGTAGAGGAAAGTAAGGATGAGTATAGGGTTGGAGGAGAGAAAGGTGCGTTCAGCCATGAGACTGAACCGGTTTTCAGCAAGAAATTTGGTGTTTCCCTGCCGAAATTCATGCTGGAGAAGTCCGAGGGTGAAAGGGTTTATGATGAGCTTGTAAATTCGAAATCTTAGGATGTGTTTGTTTAGAATGTTCTAGAGTTACTTGTTGTTATTTGTTATTATATGTGAGCGTGTATGTTTTATCTTAGGTGTTATTAGTTAATTATAATTGTATTGTATATTCTTATTTTGTTTTCTGTATGTTAATGCAAATTTAATGTATACTATGAATATAATTTAACTTAACTTTATAAATTTATTTATAAGTGGATTCATTTGAATCCACCTCTTTATTTAAATTTGATTACCTAAATAAAGGGTTGCCTGTAGATATTTGTACATACATTTTCTTTATAAACCAAAGTAATAATTCGAAACTCAATTTATGCTACAAATATTGAGAATGCATAAATTATTTTTGTACCTTTCATTATTAATATAGTACTAATACTACAAATTTTACTTACTAAACTAATTTTGAAATCAAACATGGTGCGCCATCTTATAGTTGGTGATCCAACTCGAAATGTCAGATATTTATTACAGATATTTTCATAAGCCCCTTAAAACAGAGCTTTCAACTACAGCTATTACTCAATAGATGTTGATAGTGATTCCAGGCGAATTGTTTAATTATTTAAGAATTAAAGTAATATTTCATAAATTGACTCAATCGTTACGCAAATTTTTAGATCCTTCTATCACACAGATTATTTGATATAATTTAAATGTTCTTTCATATTCTAGCAGAAGTATAAAATAACATTCATGAAGAATATTATTTATCCCAATGACCTTGGTAGAACAAGAGATAAAAATTAAGTGTTTTCTTATTAAATAAATGATTTACATAGTATTATTAGTATGTAAATAATTTATAGAAGGCGTCATTTTTAGTTTCGCTTTTGTGTTGATAACATTATAGTGATTTTCTGTCCTAATGTATGTCTACTTCCGAAGAGGGAAAAAAGGTCTCATTTGAAAGAGGACAACATTTTGAATAGGAAAATGCCAATACAATGATTAACTTTCGAGATAGTTAAGTTTAAATTTCATACATTTTAAACAATTGTTATTTTCTCCAAAACTATTAAACTTTTTCCAAGATGTTTTCATAAGGTAACATTTTTAACTCGTTCGAAAATTATTCAAGCAAGATTGAAGTGTTGGTCTAGTGGGTAAGGTGTGTGCTTTGTACCTGGCCGCGACGGGTTCGGTTCCCGTCTGCGGAGGTGAGAAAAGTATTTTTTCTAATTTTATTTTTCAGTCATACATTTTTGTAAAAAGTAATGGTCAACCGCCGCTTCGCGGCGGTAGTTCGTTTACCCGGCGGATTACGATCTTAATGTTCGCCGCTTCGCGGCGAACCGCATCCGAGTCACGACTCACGAGCACCCCTTTTGGACAGGAAAAATGCCCAGCCCACCAGGCTTCGAACCTGCAATCCTCTGGTTTGGGTCCGACCGCTCTACCACTACACCACTTGAGCGGCATACACCTCGCCGAAATTTTAGGGATTGAAATGAACATAATTTCATACTTACAATTTATGATACATACAAAGAATAAGATTGTAATATCTTTAAATGTAATTGTACGAATTTGTAACAAATGGAAAATAAATACTAAAACTCTTAAATGCGAGACAGACTTTCATTGTAATATAATTTATTTATAACAGAGATTCTCGAAAACTATTAAACTTTTTCAAGATGTTTTTACATTTTACTTACCTTGGCACATTTTTGGAGAAATTATTAGTTTTCCCAATCAAAGAAAAAAATGGTTAAAGAGGCTATTTTGAATGAGAAAATGAAAACAAACTCTGAAAATGAATAAGAACTCCGGAGATAATTAAGATTGAAACTTAAGAATTTTAAAAAGTCGAACTTTTTTGATAAGCTATTACTTAAAGCAATTTCAGATTTTTTTGTATGTTTGTTAACAGGATGACATCCTCTTTCAAATGAAGCTGACCTTATCTCAAAGGGAACATAGTTACTTTTTATTTCAAAAACAGTGAATCTGATGAACTGATAGTTAATGTAATGCATCTTGTATTCCTCCAAATCAATGAAAGACCCGTCAAAATCAATGAAATCATTTTTTATGAACTTGGTTTTAATATAATTTCTAATATTCAAATCGTAGAATTCTTAGTTCTGTAGTAATTGATCCTCGAATAAGGGTAGTTTGTTCAGGTATATCCTATAAAATCTAAAGATAGTATAATTATTCAGAATTCCAGACCGTGGAACTTGAGTCCTCTTATTCAGCAGTTATGTCTCAAAATGACGAATAAAAAACAAGTGATGATTATTAATACTTCCATTTTATTCACATAAAACAATACAGACGCAATTATATCGATATAATACATACTTTTTAAATATATTGGAGTGGATACAAGAGTACAACATATATTAATATCTATATTTAGTAGTTTTTATAGTAGTGTAGTTGTCTGCATACCGCTTATTTGTCGGCCAGCTACATTATTTCTGGGGGGATTATTACTTAACTAATGACTAGAATACTGATAAAATTAAGTCTTTTCTTGTAAATGGATGAGTCGTATGTTGTATAGAAGCACAATGGATTAGATTCGACACCTGTGCCAGGATATTCAGAGTTTCTATCAAAGAAAAAACACCTGAAGGTATTTCATTGTTCGTGGTGCAGACATCTAATTAGCGTTACAAAAATTGTGCATCCGAATAATATATCGGTACTTTGTTTCGTTAATACTTCGTATGTAAATGTTTTGTAGTCGTTTGTTATTGAAAATTTGATAAAATGGAATAAATCGCCCTAACTTCGCCGGTCGAATAATTAATACATCTTAAGCAACTTTTACTAGCATCCATTATGAATGGCATTTCCATCTAGGCTTGTGCTAACACTAATTGCCATGTTTTTTTCTTGCTTGAGTGCGTGGTAAGTACATTTCCATTGTTTTCATATAAAAACACTGAGGTATAAAACGTTACAAAATTGTCAAAAATGTATAAAACTATATAGAAATACTTTTTTCTTTCTATTATTTTGTATGTTTGTTTTTTTCTCGTTTTTGTTTTTGAATGATTCGCGAAAATTGGCTAAATATTAGCCTTGTATGTGCCTTCATATTAGTTTATCTACTCTCGTTTATATCGTGTTGCATTTACGCAAAACAAAACGAACCTAAATCTAACACAGCTTCAAAAATTTGTGGCGAAACAAGTAATCATCACACTGAGTAATTTTGCGCAGAAGAACGTTAATTGTACATCGCTTATTCCTACCAGCAAACTTAAATATCAGTTAAACTTAGTTTAAACTAATCGGTGATCACATTTAACCAAC
This sequence comes from Mimaenictus wilsoni, assembly GCA_027575185.1. Taxonomy (NCBI): domain Eukaryota; kingdom Metazoa; phylum Arthropoda; class Insecta; order Coleoptera; family Staphylinidae; genus Mimaenictus; species Mimaenictus wilsoni. The sequence goes on from JAODAC010054810.1 coordinate 8,986, forward strand.
AAAAAAAAACATATTCGCTGCTTTGCTTTTCGTGGCGGTCCACAAACAAATATACATTACATATTTTTGTTACAAAAATTAAATTTCTTTGCGTAAAAAACTGTAATACACATATTCTCAAATATCAACAAAACTTCTTTTAGAATAAAGAAGCCAAAAAGCAATAGTTAATAAATAATAAACAATTAAAATCAAGTTGTCGTTTTTGTACAAATACCACTGGATGCGTGTGTGTGATAAATAATTTAACAAACAAAAAGAAAGCGTTTAACTTTACTTGAGCGCCGCTCAAGCCTTGAGTTGTTTGCAGCGCTCCTTTTCCTGGTTGTTTTCGGGCGGCTCGCACTCGAAGCTGGCGAGCGCCAGCGAATTCTCGTTGAGAATCGGCCCATTCTGGAGAAGCGCAATCACCTTCGAGTCCTTCTCGAACGGACACGTTACTTCCTTCCACGCCATGAACTCGGTTACCTGTTTGGCGAGTTGCCAAAACTTGTCGAAATTTATGTGCCCATTTGGCAATCTGCAAAAGTGGAAAGTTTAGTTTTTGGACCGAACGCAGTGTCTATCTTATCGTTTAAATCATAATTACAATTGAATTTTGTCGCTGCATTGCACCAGAACAGGTAGGATTATTGATATGGGTAACTTACTTGTTCGAGCAGCCTTGGTTGAGGAAATAAATGTCCTTGACTAGAAGACTGAAGAATGGAATTACGATCCTCTGCCGTTGATCAGTGGCACCTGCACTGCGCCACATTGCTGCCTTTAGAGTGGACCGATAACTGCTGAAATTGCTGCTCGGATCCATTTGATGTTCGAGGATTGCAAACTTCCCAGACTGGATTTTCTGCCACTGAATATCATAAAATATGTAAGATGGTGAATAGTTTCAAACGCAATTTTGACTTACGGTTTTCTTCAATCGAGAAATCGGGGATAAATTCAACCCAGCTATGATAGCCATCAAACTGTTGAAGTTGCCAATGTTGAAGCACTCACGACCGACTTCAATCCAATACTCAACGACTTTAACCCTTTGCTTCTTCTTGGGATACTAAACAATCGAAAAACAAATTAGGAATTAGAACAAGTTAGAAAAGTGTGTAGGCAATAAATTTACCTTACAAACTTGTGTGGCAACCAAGTAACTTAGTCTATTAAACCACTGTACATACTGCTCCAAATTCTGAGTCTTCTTCATATCCTTGAAGGAAGTCTCCAGATGAGGATTCTCCTTGGCAAAGGCCTGAACAAACTCTTCAGGTCCAATAAAAGACAGCCGTTCTAATTCGACGTGGGTAAGCTGCTGAGCCAGAGTAGCAGGATTCGGACACATCTCCGAAATATCCGTAGAGTTTTCATCGGCGACGGCAGCAAGATCCTCCAGCGCCTTTTCATAAGCCTCCAGAGCAGCACGTCGTTGTTGCAGATTGTGCGAGAGTGCCGAGACTTGAGCCATCAACCCCACATTCAGATCAATGCAATGCTTCGTAATGCCACGCACGTGCTGCATGACACGGTCGTCTCGAAAGTCATACGGGAAGATCTCCGTCCATTCAGCCAACAATTGCACGAGATGCTCGGCGAAGCGTGCTGTGGCCGCCGTCGCCGGTTTGCCACTGCCCAGGCCCTGCTGTGTTTCGCACAGCACCCGAATTCTGTCCAGCAGATCGTGCGGCTTGATAAAAAGGCGCGACGACAACAGGAAGGCGAAAATATACGTGCGCTCCGGATAGTAACTATCTGTGGGGACCATGTGTTGAATGAGCGCCTCCAATGGACCGGATATTAGATTGCCGTCTCTGTAGACCAAAGCCTGAAAGAAACATAATGACATTAATATATAGTGACCGAAAGACCATTTACAAGGAATGACATTTTTCTAAGTTAGTTAAAAAGGAGATAGCGGTATAAAAGAAAGTTTGCTTACATTCTCTTGTTGAGTACCGCATTCGTTCTCGTTATCTCCGTTGAAAATTTTCGTCTGGGGAGTTTGTGGAAGACTCTGAAAGAGTAGAGCAATATTAATCTATTGCAAGAGCAAAGCAATATCTTGATGTTACCATTATAAATCTAGATTACAGATTTGTAAAGCAGTCCATAAATTACCTTGACTTTAAACCGCGAATGTTTGTCAAGTTCTAGGCCTACACTACATTTGAATCAGAATACTAAGTTATGGGTTGCATGTAGGTTGTACATAAATATGTAGGTAGATATTACGAATTGAATTGGATTGAATAACACCCAAGTAACACACAAAACACGACTTGGCTATTTCCTACTCATCTCATTTTCAAAATAGCAACTGACTAAAATTACTTTTTAGTGTCCAAATTAAATTTCGGCAAAATATTTACGTCAAAACACGGCAGTTCATTTAATTGATTTGATAACATTGATTATCACTAATATATTACAAATAATAGAGGCAGAATCAAAAATAGACTTACCCTCCTATTCGAGCAGTTCTTCGGCGTTAAATCAGAAGCGACAGTCCCAAAAATGGTCGGCTATAAATAAAATAAAACAATTGAGTGAAAAACATTTCGATGACGCCCACATTCTTCCTAAAAGCTTAATTTACAGCTAGATTTAAAGAGTCGAACCGATTCAACAACACCTCGTCAGGTTTAGAGCAAGCGTCTTATTTTTTCAAAATAAGTGTTGCACAAATAGACGCCTACGTAAATACGTTACATCACACACAAACAAGCTGCAAGTTATTTTCAGATCTTAAGAAGCTTCCCAAGCTTCCTTTTACAAATCCTATCCGCGTAAATTACACGCCAAGGCGCATTAGCATAACAATTCATACAGCATAGAATATGCAGTGTTCGGTAGTGATATACTCATCTACTCATCGCCACGGGTGCCCACCCACTCACCGTGTACTCCTTCTTGTAGCCGTTGGCAGCAGCGTTGATACGATTGTGGCGCTCCGCATCAGGACCGCACTTGAAGTCCGTCTCATCCAGCGAGCTCATCGAATCCGCCGAACTCGGCGCATAGTCCGCCTTGTTGGTCATGGTGCCGATCGTCGAGTTGCTCAGGTTGCCCGAGTCCTTACTGAGGCAGGTCTTCGACTTCGCGGAGCGATCCGAGTGCTGCGATTCGTAGCTGGACGCGCTCGAATAGCTCCCGCATTTGCGATGGTCGCGATCACTCCCCGTCTCGTAGCCGTTTTCGGTAAACTTGTTGTTGTACTGCGAGTTGAGCAACTCGGCCGTTGGAATAATCTTGATCGGTTCGTACACCTCGGTAATCGCCGTCGTGTAGAAGTTCTGCTCCTTGATCTCCCGACTCCGCTCGTCGACCACCTTGCCCTGCCGCGAAACCGTCACCTCCTCCTTGGTAACCGTCGTCGACTTCACATTCAGCGTTGTATCCAACTTCACAGGAGCCTTAAGAATCCCGGCGTTAATCAGCAACGCATTGAGGAGATCACAAGGAGGCACCTGTCCCGTAATCAACGCTTGTTTGATAGCCAAACCATCCGGACCTTCCAACTCCACAGGAACACCGTTGATATACAACACCTCTTCTTCCTTAATTGAAGACTTCTTTTCACAGTCAACCACCTTCACTCCTTTGCCCAGAATCGACTCCACAGTCTCCTGTATTTCCGGATCGTCCATTTCTGTTATAAAACAAGACAACTATTCGAAACATTTCCCCTTTAATACACAATATTCCAGAATATTTCACCAATGCCATGTCATGTTACATCAATGTTTGGATCGCTTTTGTATGCAGAAATTTGCATAAGCATTGAAATGTTTTTGACCGCGTCGACGTCGTGGATTTACATACAAAACACCAGACAGGATTTCTCCGTTCGTTGCCTGAAATTTGTGGTACTTTTTGTGGTGTTTGGCAATGATTCAAAAGCTCATCAATCATAAAACCCGTGCGTACAAATGTCCCACATTAACAACACTACTAAACCGCATTCGAAATCATACGCCTTGCAAAATTATTTTTAATACATTTTACGATTTTATTTTTAGATCATTTTATTTTATCTTTTTGCCCCGCATATAATTTCCCAATAAAACTAATAAATACAAAAAAAAAGCATCAAACCATCAATCATTTTCACTCGAATAATAAAACTCTAATTACTCACACTCCTGGGTCATCATAAAATTCGCCCGTTTTACTGCCGCATTTATGATTTTCACAAGGATCTTTTCCATGTCGGGAGGTTAACTGTTTGGTGTCGTGTGAAAGTATATTTATGTAATGCACGACACCAATTGCATTGCGCCAACAGAATAAATATATACCTTTCACACGACTCTCTTCAAACACGTCTTGCTAATTCGATGCCAAAGAGTTAAAAAAATCGAACAATAAATCACAGTCCCGCATAGTTATTATGCAAATATATCCCATGCCTAGATTGGCACGTGAAGAAATGTTTCCGAAGAACTAGACAAAGAGCGCAATTTCGAGGAAAATTACGCCAGTTCAATTTGCGGCTGTAGGTGGTAACTGTCGACGAATGAAATCCTCTTCACCGAGGATGGAATCCGGGATTCTATTCAATTCGAATTGCATGCAGAATACGAGGGAGTACCGGGAATTAGGTAGCAACCCGACGGAATTAAGTGCGTATTCGTGCAATTCGTGATTTGTAAACCGCTGCTATTGTCATGTCATGTATTGATTGAACTGAGGATTCCCGGATGTAAATTGCAACGCAAAGGACCGACTGCAATTTGATGTGGTTTAAAAAGTGTCCCGTAGCCATCCAACATCAAATTTCACCGTTACTAGGCACATAAATTCCCCGAAAATGCAATTTCTTGTGTGTGTAATTTGCTAGCAGTTAGCACTCTAACAAAGGACGAATTTATGGAGGAAAATTCATTCCGGAAACTGGGCACGGGGACTGGGACTTCGTTCTTCTCCTCTTTACGCCTGACACATACGAGAAGCAAAGAGGAGCGATATTGGAGTATTCATTGAAGATACTTAACCACATGCGTAGCTAGTTTTAATAAGACGAGGGGAAAGGAACAAAAGAAGACAAAGCGGAAGATAAATGTATCGCTTCCAGCCTAGGCCATTAAAAATGTATCGCTCGCAATTTGTCCTTAATTAACTGGAACCAGTCTACAAGATTAACTGATCGCTGCACAAACTATCAGCTATCAGTTCCAACTATAGTTTATCAGTTATTACCAACTTTCTTATTAATAGAATTTAATTAACTTTCTTTTGTTAATAAGGTAGCTCGTAAACCCATAGATGGACATTTAAGAGCGTAAAACAATTTTTTGTATGTTGTGTTCCTAATAAATATTATTGTCGACTCTTAGAACGAAATAACAATGAAACTCATTATTCGTGTTTATTCATAGCTCAATATTACCGTGACTAAAACGACGGTAATAACCTATAACTTCACCGGAAGTATATACCAACATGTACACAATCTGCCTATGCCTCGAAAAAATGTCTTTGACACAGTATTTGAACAATTAAATAACCAAAGTTGACAAACATTGATGACAATCGTCGCGATGTCGTGTCGCTTGAATGTTGTGCGAAATTACGTCAACAATTGTCGGGACAGTCACGTTTTTCGCTTTTTGCAGACCTTCAAAAGACTACTTTTAGATTCATTATTATTTTATGTTCAACACTAAAATTGTATTATTATACGATCACGTCCCCTTGTGAGGTTTGCGCAGCATACTCGCAATGCAATGAGTATGTAGGAGCAGTAGTCGATATCAAAAAGCAAATTATACGAGCGTCTGCTCTGCTTGTTTTGCATAATTTTGCAGTACATAAATTTTACATAAATTTCAATTTCTAATGCAGAAACAACAAATATTTAATAACTTTCCGTTGGCCAACGAGGAAATATTACCAGAGGAAATGTAATATCGGTTAATAAACTTTGATAAGTATAAATAATTTTTTGGTAAATATTTGACTAGATTGTTTACGAAATAGGCGCAGTAGATATTCTGATATGCATATAGATTTAACACTTTTTAAAACTAATATTGACTTGTTGGGTGTTAAGTTATGATTTCCGTAACCTGTACTGTACTTTGACTTTGCGTCAACGTTATTTTAGATGCGTCGACTCGTTTATCTCAAAATGCAACGAAAGTGATGAGTTAATATCATGCTCGATTGAATAATTCCGATTGGAATCCTCCTTCACAGCAATTTTCATTTGCACTCGTCCTCGCGTGCTGCTTATCCTATTCCCATGCCGTTTTTTTCATTACGTGTAAATTTATTTCTCCTTGGCCTTGTCGGAGTTTTACTCAATGCAAATGGAGCACAAAAAGAAGGAAAATAACCAAGTAGGCGGTTTGAACTAAACGAAATTATGGCCAAGAAAAATAGGGGAATAAAATGAATAGGTGGCATTTGGTTGGAAAAGTCTGAACTCCTGAGGGTAAAGAAAATGGCCTTTTTAATCTATATGTGAAAAGCGAGGCTATAATAATTCTGACATTAATTCCGTAGAGAATTAATGCCGACCTTACTAGATTTCGCTTATAATTCATTGGATATGTCAAGATTAAAATGGTCGAAGGGCAAATATAAAAGAAGAACATTGGTTCCCATCTATATTTGTAGTAGAAATTACAAAAAAAAGGAAACTGCTTAAAAAGTTTCAAACATTTTAATTTTAAACTACGTAATATACATTTTCATTGATTCAGTAGAGGAATATCCATGAATTTCAATGGTTAATAAAACCAGATCCATCAAATTTAATAGTGGCGTATATCAGTTATATCAAAGTTTGCTAAGTGTTTACACGCCGCCACCCCGGTTTGATGTAGCCGCATAAAAGTGCATAGTTATATCCACTGGCGCCACAATGCATTAAGAAGCACTATCACAAGATAAATGGTTATACTGGTGGCTGTTATTCCGTTGCTGGCCATTGGAACGCGAGTTTATTTGATCGCCAGACGCAAAATAAACAAGTGACCACCGTTAAAAACTTACAACTAATAACACGCACATTTTCAACAACTCTAAATTTAGCACGTATTTAGCAATCAGCTATGTAACTCTAGCCTCACATCAGAGGTTCTCAAACTTTATATCTTAAAAGCTGTGTTACGAGATCTAATGTTTTGTGACAGTACTTGGTATCCCTAGAGCAGTATTTTATGGACAATTTTGTGAGGTTTTTTGTTTAACGTATTTAAACCTAATTTGAAACCTGTATTTTCGAATTAAACCTTGAGTTTCAGTAAAATTCTCAGTAATCCTACGATTCCAAAAAATCGGGTGTCAGTAAAAACACCAGAGTTTTGGTAAAAACACAACACGGATTTCTGAAAAATCCCTCGTGTTTCAATAAAAATCGGATTCCAATATAAAAAGGCTCGTCTCTCGGTAAAACTGGGATCTTAGTAATATTCAAGTGTTGGTAGGGTGTCAATAAAATTCGGATTAAAACAAACTCGTGTTTGTAAGTTAAAAACGTGAGTTTTCAAACAACAAACCCGGGTTTCCGGCGGGAATGCGGGTATTTGTATTATAAGCATGTTTCGAAAAGAAGCTCGTTTTTTCCAAAAAATTTTGGTTTCTCATACCTGAGCAGATGTTAATAAATTTCAGGTAAGCAAAAAAATAACTTGTTTTATAAATAACTTTGATTTAGAAAAGAAAACAGGTTGAAAAGAAACTCGGGTTTCAAAAAAGCATTAGGATTTTCAAAAAATCGGGGAAAAACTCGGGTTGGCAAAAAGAAATAGCGTTTTCAAATTCCAAACACACGTCTCCAAACAAGAAAACAAAATCGGGTTTCGGAAAGATGCTTGTTTCAAAAAAACTCGGGTTTCCAATAAAATTCAGACGTTACTAACTTTCAGATATCGAAAAAACAACTCCTGTTTCAATAATAACTTAGGTTTAGAAATAAAATGCAGATTTAAAAAGTCAAGTTTCCATATTGAACCTCGGGTTTTCGAAAAAATCGGGTATTCATAAAAATAGGGTTTTCGCAAAAAAAATTGCATAAAACTCGGGTTTGCAAATTAAGACCGGTTAAATTTCAAAATAAAAACTGAGATATACATAAAACTCTGGTTTTCAATGAAACCCTGGTTTCAAAAAAAAACGGATTTCAGCAAAATTCGGGTGCACAGTAACACAAGGAAGTAAAAAATCTAATAACAGGAAATTCATCTTAAAACAAAATTGTTCACTTTCCCACAATATTTCTTAAAATTTATCACACATAAAACGTTGAAATAAAAATGGTAGAGATCTACTGATTTATATAATGATAGCAGCTTTTTTCTATTTCCAGTACGTGACACAACCCGCCGCGCCGCATTTATAAATTACTATGCAAATGTAACTAACACAGATTGATACCGATTAGCAGGATTTAAAACGGCGACTACAACTGGGTGGTCGGTCTCTGTGCGTGCATCCAGCATATCAATCGCCGGGGCGATAGATAGATAAACTCGCCGCGCGACACGCGACACGAAATAAATTCACGAAACGAAAACGATTAATAAGCCAGCCGACGACGCGCGTTTTATTATGTCACGCGGTCGAGTAAACGACGGACAAGACTGACTAGTGATTACCGCAACACATGCTAGAACTGAAAAAATACCAAAGTTAGCGAGCTGTCATTCTAGTTGCTAGATTTACTAGTTCTCCAGACATCTGGACTGAGCTCTAATACATCACTATTCATTTATATCTTCCTCTTAAAGACTTCCCCTTCAAACATGTTCCTATGTTTTTAGAGAGTAATTTTAGGAAAGTCCAAAATGTTCTGTGAATGGAAAGTTAGTATGAGGTAGGGTGGTTGCGATTCAGCAACCGTATTTCATCTGCTGCAAGACTGCAATGCTTACATAGTTGCGTATATATTTGGGAAGATGCATCGAGGATTATCTATCATCTATTTCCCCTTTTATTGTGGAAGTTGTGCAGTTGAAGTCCGCTCAATCTAGAGGGATGTCTGGAGTTGTACAAAGAGGCGGGTAGAAGCGTATTCTTCAAATGTGTCTTTCGATGATTACCGGTCTGGGGGATGGGCGGTCTGGGGATGGGATTAAAACCACTAGGGAGGTTTAGCTCCTCTTCTAAGCCCAGACAATGATTGAACAACTTGGATAAACAAGTCAACGATAGTATAAATACGATATTATCACCTCTAGGTTCGAAGGACCATAACCAAAAAAACGCAACAATCAAAAACGAATACAAAGAAAAATCTCTAAAATTCTCATCACCCAGCCAGATTAAACGACTCTCTTCTCTCCCCTCTGCATAATTTAAACTATCCATTAGTTACATGTTTACAAATGGAAGCGGAACATTTACGAATTTCCCATCAGTGCATTTCCCACGAGTTTTATTTTGAGCAGACGTAAATTAAAGCTTAAGTATAAAACCGTCCGAGCAATCCTCCAAATCTCTCAACATTTCCCGTCGATTTTCCTCAATTATTAGTTTACCAAATCCACGTACCTCCAAAAGCCAAGCCAGCGTTAAAGCAAAGTTGATTTTAATTGAAATTTGCACTTCGTGCATGACAAAACGGATCGTGCGACACACTGACGGCGCGCGTTTTTCCCAACTTTGTTCTTTTTGCTTTCATCTCGCGGTTTCGTGTTCGCCGCACGTTTGCCTCGTGATTCGATTTCTATTCGACGGCGCATTGAGCATGGATGTTAGTGGCGCGTTTTCAGCTCGCTTCAGTTCAACAGTTGAATTATTTCGCCGTAAATAACAGAATTCCATGCCGGCGTGTACGGCACCAGGACACGACGCGACGCCAAGACCCGAGTCTATTTGCTGCGAAAGATGAGAGGCGCACACCACTTTGGGTACTTGGTACTTGGAAGTCTGGAGGAAGAAAACTATGGAAGTCTGGCGAATGTGCTAATATCGTCGCGCCGTTTCACGAGATGTACAATAAACTGCACGGTATGGAAGGGTTATAAATCAAATATGTCGTCCCCAGAAAACCAGTCACCTTCCTGCAGACTTCCTCTTATTTCTTTATTCTCCGGTTTTATAAACTGCTAACGTGGATATTTTAATTTCTTGGTGATCATTAATCAAACATTTTATTTTATATATTTTTAAAAATGAGAAAAAAAAACACTAAAAATATGAGAAGATTTTCTTAAAAATATTTGTAACTCGTATTGCTCATAAATCAAAACGTGCAATGTCTGCAGAAAGATGCGTGAAGTTGAATATTTTTTGTTGAAATTAAATGCTTGGAATAAAGAGATGGTGCCGCTCCGAAGACGCGAACCTCGGCGGGCAGCGTGATACGCCAAGGTGCTACCCAATAAGATACCCAGGCAGATGAGTAAAGCGTTTATCGCATGAATATCGAAGAAGTTTCAATCATTTACATCTTTAAAAATATATTTGCAACTCGAACTATACGTAACCCGATGTATTCGCTTGTTATTACGTAACTGTATCATAATATTTGACTGTAAATCTGGCCAAAAAGACCGAATTTCTGAAAACAATTTCTTCAGTTTATTAGCAATATTATTTTGAGCATTGAAAAACAGCAATTGGAAAAGTGCTTCTCAAAGTGGGTCTCCTGGGGAATCGCGAAAAAACGAAGCGGCCCCTTGGAGCAAATTTTACCAATATCATAGAAAAGAGGCCCCCTTGGTTATAATATAGGCGAACCTATGAGTCACCTAGTTTGGAGGGACAACGGCTACTAAAACAACATATGGGGGTTATACCTTTATGGGTATTAATGGCCCACGAGCTACTATTATCCGTAAAATTAAGAAAATTTGATCGATATCCACTAGTACAGACACTATCATCGTTACCCCAAACCAAAGACAATGTGAATTGTTCATAATATAGAAACATTTTTAAAAATAATTTCAAAAAAATTGAGAACCGCTAATTTAGAGCATCCAAAATTAAAAATGACCAAACCCCCACCAATAAAAGCAACTAGTAATTAAACTAAACACAATTAAAGTAACAGCATTAATCCATCCATAACACAAGGGCAAATTGCACAAATATAATTCCAACAATTTGCAACAAAGTTGAACAGACCTGACCAACTTACTCCATCTATATTGCCACACACAACATTCACAGTCATAATGGAAAGTGCACTCGTTACGCGAATATTTTTATTTTACATCTCGACAAGTCGACTTTATTGTCTGGTTACGCGTTCCAATATAAGCGAAGTCTGCTCACTGATAGAATACACATTGAGTGCATTGGCAATCACGGTAAAACGCCCGGCGGCTATCTATCGCCATTTCGCCTGCCACCGTGCCCACCATGCACCGCAAATATGAGCGCGTTATTATGGTAACATGTCACTACGCTGCGATTTCACAGACACATACGTAACATGTAACGCCTTTATGTGCTTTTGTTCCAATCTTTCGTTGCCCGCGTTAATCTTTTTTTTTTCTTTTCGACGAGTCACTAACATACATTGGAAACGCGGAACTAATAATTGCGAACGAAGCGAATATTATTGCAAATTCTATCTGACGTTACATGGGTACACAGAATGGGAGCGAATGAGTGTGCAAATATTTTATTTTCAGAGATAAATCTTTAAAGTCTCAGTAATTTCCTGTTTTTTAATGTTTGCATTGTGGGGGGCTAAAAGAGAAAACGCTTTGTGTAATTGCTTTTTTGTGTAAAGATAATTAAACATATTTTAAGATTCATTAAAATTTGTAGTTAATAAAAATTTAGATTTATTATTAAATTAGTTTTATTTATTAGTTTTAAAGTTGAAAGAAGTAGAAGAAGTTAAAGAATTGAGAAGTAGAATTCATATGAAACGATAAAAATGCGTGGATAAGAAGAAACTCGTATCGATACTTTTTTGACACCATTTCACCCCAACCTCATTTCACATGTCCCGTTTTTCCTTTGTCAAAATTTGGTCAAGTTTCACCCATGGAAACATGATTACTAGGAATTGACACTAAACACTTCATCGGCAAACCTTCCAAAGATAGGAAAATGTAGGCAACTTCTTAAGCGCTGCTTTGTCTGTTAAAAGTTTAGAATTTCTGCATTTTATCCATATCCTAAAGCTATTTCTGTAAAGTCCTAACAACTTCCTTTTCACAATAATCGCAAAATCACTGTGTGGGTGTCGAAAAACTCTGATACAACTTATCATTCAATTTTATTCCCGCCGACTCGACTTGCTGGCTGTTTGTAAACGATAAACACGACTCTATCTGTTTTTGTCACGCCGTGATGAACTTGCCAATTCATCAACCGCCCATTGTTTATTTTAAATTCGTCTGTGCATGCGACCGTGAGAGATGCCAGCCATCGTATGCTGGTCGGACGAGTGCCTAATTAACCTGAAATTGCTCAGGTCACTCGGTGTCGATATATTGGCACAAACGTCAATTACATCCCCCAACAGCCTTGATGAAATTCCCTGCGTTTGACATACTATGGATATTTTTGGATTCTTTGTTGTTGCTAACAGGTTTCGTCAACTGTAACACTTTTTTCTAACTATGTTCTTTGCGTCTATTTTCAGAGCTTTCCACTTTTACAGCCTTTGTTCACTTTTTTGTAGTTGCAGCCACAAATAAACGTAGAAGTACAAAGTAAAACGAATCAAATTGGGTCTAAGGTCAAGAATATTTTACGTTAGGAAGTCGTAGTTTCACAATGCCAAAAGAACGATCAACTTTCACTACGAAACGAAACCTCACAACGGAATTGCCAACGTTCGATGGGTGGATTCACAGCATTAGTAATGTCCAGCACTAACCTAAATTCTACCAAAATAACTCTATTCTACTGCATAACACAAACGTTTACGTAAACACTGTGCACTTACATTTAGAGTTTTTGCGTAATAATGTTGTGTTACCCAATTGTATAAATCTGAAACTACAATGTTGCTGTAGTTTCTCTATTTTCTTAGATGTATTTCAAGTGAAATTAAACCTGTAATATACGGAATCTTGTCTACAGCGGAAAATTCATCAGTTTAATTAACGCGTCAGCGATAATAATCTTTCATATCGCTGACAAGATGTAAACATGCCAAGAAAATTTAGCCAGACTATTTTACGACCGACCCCACTCGAGTTTTAGTTTTGCTGGGCTTGAGAAATCGGCAGGTAGCTTTATCGATCTGCTTCTATTCCATATGTGACATAATCTAGACTTAATTTTTTAGTAGTTATGCTATGTTTGGATCCTATTGATTATGTAATTGTTTCCTCAAAATTTGCTATTTATTTCATTTTCTTCCGCGTTCTCGAATTACATTTAAAAAGCATTAGCATAGAAAATAATTTTCAGCTCTTCCATGTTCATCGGTTGAGTGGTTTTTCGGATATTGTGGTTACCGTTTTGAAAAACATGGCTTTGAGAAAAACAACAATTTGAAAATTTATTAATGAATCAATGCAATCAACAAACAACTATTTCGGTTATAACTTTGCCATTTCTAGGATTTTTTTTGAAAATAACATACGACATTTTATAGGATACTATGTATATTATTAACCCTGTACATTCCATTTTAACTTATTTATTGGTTATGACTTTAATGATCAAAGTTATTTGCATATATGCATTCCATTATGGTTTATCCATGATAACCACTACAAGCTTTTCGCACAGTTATTCGTATCGTACACAAAACAAAACAAAGCGCAAATATTCAGTATACTCACGTGTAGAAAACAACGAGAAAAAAACTACACGCCAGACACGTCGAGCATGATGAATGCAACGAGCACGTTTTCTGTTTTATTTCGTTTTCAACGCGTTTTGCTCGTTCCTCCAAGGCGAGTAATCAAATAGTCATTGCCAATGCGCGTGGCAACAAACGACGTGATTACAGAAATTATAGCACCTTGGAATTTGCAATAGAAAGAGAAAAACGCAATTAAATATGCGTCTCACGTTTTCGAGATAAGAAGTTGAACACCAACAGCAGCAGTGCCAGGTTTTTTTTTTAAACATTTTTAATTATGTTGATATTAATCCAACCGTTGAGTAAAGGAGTTGAATATAGTTGATTTATACACAAATCGGAAGCAAATTGATACTTGATGTTAAGTTATGTTCTCTTGATAACCAGCGAGCAGAGAAAGAATATTAATGGGAATATTAATCTTATTAAAGTCAGCGAATATGCATCTGGACGTGCTGAGAAATGGTATTTTAATCGGATAAGCTGAGTAATTTATAAAATATCATGTTCTATCAACGGTTATTGTTTGATTTATTACCAACGTGAAACTAGGAGAAGGAATGTGTAAGGTCGGCAAAATTTCAGTTTTGTTGGGCCGAAGAACTTTGTACGTAGCTATATATCCATCAATGTATCTTCAATTTTTCATCTGTTATTAATAAAATATACAAATATTTGATGATACCAAAGTTAATTTCATTAGCTCCATTTTTTCACCTTCTTCCTGTCTCACTCACGTTTCCGACACTCCTACAACATCCTTGTTCTTTATCCATTCAAACCATTCTCAACACTACAGTCCATCTCTAAACATTCTTCTTACCACATTCCAGAATCCGTATCTGACTACCCGTCCTGTTGCACCCCTCCAGCTTTATACCACACTTCGCCCCCTCCAACGCATACCCCTTCCATATCCAAGTCACGACGCCCTTCCGCTCTTTCCTCATTCGCCCTCATTCTTAACATTCTTCCTCAATCCCCTCTCCTCCCAGGATAGGGGGTACACCTTTGTTCCAGTCAACCGCGTCTTGGCCCTCATAACATCACTCTTCTTCATCACATGCCTCAGTTCACAAAAATTCTAGTTCCCTCCGCCTTCACTTACACACATCTTTTCATATTCATTTTCACCGCTAATCACCTTCATATTTCATTCACCTCTATTGGCTCCCGTTACTACTACATTTCTTCTGTTCTCCTTCCTAGCACTTCCCTGTTCCACCTTTTCTACTCCCCCACTATCTTTTCTCTCTTCGCTCTTCTTACTTCCTCCTTTCCCCTTCCCCCTTGCCGGGCTTTTCTCTTGCCATCCTTTCCTCCTCTGCTTTACTCTTCCCCAATTCCAAATCTACTTAGTCTTCTACTTTTCTTTCCTACCCACTTTTCAATGTAATTCCCCATTTAAAATGATGTGCTTGCCCCATTTTTTTTCAATAGCGCTAAGATCACGACGATTTACACTATAATATTTTTATGTTTGCAAAATCTTGAGAATATAATCAAATATAAATTAAAAATCTCGCTATAAAACCGATTTATCATCATAAAAATAGGTTATAAAAGAGATGTTACAAAATATCAATCTAAAGAAAACTTCGATTGATGACTGCTTCAGTACAAAATTTAATTTCCTTAATGCACAGACAGATGTTCGATAAACTTCGACTGCAGCTGCGATTTCAATAAAACGCTCAGCCATTCGAAACGGCACAGCGGCAGCGCCAGCGACACTGCAGCTTTTTATTTGGACAGTCGTCAAAAGCAGCAATGTTTATAAACACAACCATTCGCATGCCCGACAGTTTTGCAATGCGTAGAAAAGTTGGCACGTTGACAGCAAAACCGTGACATGAAAAAAAAAAACGCGAATATTCCTGCAACGCCAAGCCAATGATCCTCTATCATAACATGTGGTTTATGAAGCAGGGCATTGTTCCATGTTCAAACCCCTAGACAAAAACACATCTGTTACCCGTAACCTACAATCAGCCACCCTGACAAGTCAAAAACAATACATAATTGCAAGAATTATGCGTTTTATTAAAGAGCTGAAGTAATATTTCATTTATTAATGTTTCAGTGGAAAATTACACAGGGATTGTATTCCTTTTGCGAGCATAAAAAGTCTATACTCTAAAGTTTGATCTTCCCACCCTTCGAAGATATTAGAAAAACATATTGTTGAGAATAAGAAATATTCCTTGCACGGTTTTCCAAACCGACAAGTACAGACAGTCTGACTCATGGAAGGATCGCTTACAATTCCCTCTCCCTCTCAGCCCTTCATTCCTCGATTCAGCAACGCCCCCAACACATGGGGTTCCTAGGGGTGCGCGAGACATGGGGTGCGTTTTATTGACAAACACGGGGCTGTCTTCAAGCGTCGAACACTTTCCTTGCACTTCGTCAATCTGAGCCTTGAATTTCGGCGTGCAGATGACTGTAATTTTCTGCCATTGAAAATATGGGCCCCAAACCGCCCAAACGTACAAAAATGCTGCAGTCTAGGTTTTATGTAGTTATGATTCAAAATGCAGACGAGTAGAAAATGCAACAACTCGGAGGTAACCAGTACAAACATGTTTTATATGCGCGAAAGTCGTAACACTCGAAACGTGCGAGGAAATATAAAATGGATCATTACTGATACGAAAAGGTTATGTAGAAATGTAGGATTTAATTAGAGCATAAACACTATCTCTCTTACCCCATTACCCTTAATATCTTATATTTCAGTATGTCCCAAAGAAGTTTTATACAAGATCGAGTGGGGTCCACAAAATGGAGGTAAAACCGCATAGTATTATTTGTACTTGATATATCGTGGAGTTTTCATCATCAATTTTCATTTTTTACGTCGTCGTGTAATGATTTTACATAAATATAATAGTACAAGTATAATATTTACATACGCTTTGCAGTGGCTTACGCAATAGCCGCCGACGTTTATCACAACGAGGATGTTCTAAGACGTTTCCTTCGTGCGTTACGACTATTGGCAGTATTTAGGTTTTCGTGGTGTTTTTTGGAAATACTATGCCTGTTATTTGTTACGAAAAAAAAACGTGTACTCGATTAACAAAAGGGATGAAAAATGCTAACTCTATAGAACCGAATAGAAAAATATTTCTACTATATTGACGTATATAAAATGGGGAATAAATTGATATAGGTGGCATATTGTTTCGAGTGACAGATCAGAGTGAAAAAACCTATAAAAGTATAAAAGAATAAAATTTTCATGAAACGGCATATTTTATCAACAATATAAAGAAGTTTTACCTTGAAGGGATTGAAATAATTTCGATATCAGGAGAAAGTAGAAGAATTGGGGAACATTTTGATGTTTCTTTCACCTTGATAGCTTTATATTTAGTATTGAAAAATTGCTCTTCAAAAATGGCGAATAATGTTAAACATTTTACCTCGAATCAGAAAATCAGTAAAAAACAAATAAGGTAAAATAAAAACCAAAAATTAATAAAACCTAAAACGTAAAGTACTTTTAAGTGATTAAAACTCAAAGAAAAAAAAACGTAATTAAGAAGGTACAGACCCCTTGGAATAAAATGTTTCATTTCCTTAAGTGTACTACAGCCTGTCTGTCTGTCACCTTTTTCAGCAAAAGAAATTGCATCTGCAATGCCTGACTAAGAAATTACGTCCCGAAGCGATAAATTTCCAGCACCATTTTTAGATTTTGTCGCATTCTCGCCGCGAATTTCGCATTCATCGCACATCCATCGTGCACAGACACCCAAAACCGCAGAAATGACGCCTGATTACCGACCATCCCAAGACTTCACGCCACATTAAATCGTTCCAGCACTTTATTTCAATCGCCTGGCTGGTCTGGTTTCAACCCACACACTTCCCTGTAAACCCCAACCAGAAATAAAAAAAGAACAAAACAGCAACATTCAACTGCAATTTAAATAAAAAGTCTTCTCGTAATAGACGACTGAATAAACACATATTCGCTCATCGCCAGCCTACGTGTTTGTAAAACTGTTGCAAGCAGTTGTAAAGCTGTAGAAAAGCAGTTGTAAAGCTATAAATACAAAAACTTTTTTGCAGAAACGCAGACTTCTTTCTGGTGATACCCAAAGTTGAGATACTTTCGCGTATGCAGAGTGGAGATAGGCTTAGCTTTTAGTAGCTTTCAGCTTAGTTATTAAGCCAACATAAAGCGAGGAGCGTCCCAGAGGAAGCACCGGTCGGTCGTCCAGTCACAAAAAGGGATGATTATGTCAGTGACCTCTGCTTTTTCAGCGCAAATGAAAAGGAATTCATTACAGGACGGCTGTATGTGAGAGGAGTATGTTTAAGGCGTGTATGCCGGTGGGATTTGTTGCTCTGAACACGGGAAGGAAAACAATGGGCTTAGCCAGACGCTAAGTGGATGGAAATAAATGTTAAACATTTAAATGTCTATAATCACATTTTGCAATTATGTTACTGGCTTAAGTGGTTTCGTATTTTATAGTGGCATAAATCAACTTTAATTTGATGTTATAAATGTCAACCTTGGAAAATGTTCGTTTTTTCCATTTTTTTAAATATTAGTTACAAAATTCTCAATTTTAAAATTGAATATTATTCTCCCAAGGACTTGGTAATATAATACAAATCTACTGAAATCAATATTCAGCGCTTGAGTAATTCAGTAACTTTCCACCAATTTACACCCACTGAAAAGCTAGCAAAATCATTGTTTCGGAAATCGGGAAAACACGAGTACGTCGATTCAATTTCCGTGAGCCCTTTTTTCCTGCACATCATCGCGTCGCGTCTAGCCAATTATAAAGCGCATTTCGCAAATAAATAACGCTTCGCCTAGCCGGCCACCAAGAGAGGCGAAATTCAAACGAACGCATCGATTAATACGCTACAGCGAATTAATCGCGCATCATTACGCTTACACCGACACGTCGCCCCCTCTGTAACCGTTCGTTAGTCTACCTATTCACATACACGTTTATTTTTCCGTCACTCCGGTAAACACAGTCTTTCCAAATTTTCCACCTCCGCTCCTGTTGGAAAATTTCGCATTGGGCGACAAAAGAGCAAACGAGCTTTGAAACTAGGCACAGAACAAAAAAAAAAACGACGTAAAAAAAGCAAACAGAAAACACTAAGCCGGCATGAAATTTGCGCATGATAGATGAGTGTCGGTTTTTGAATGAATGGTATTTTCCCCAACATTCCCGAGTTTCCCGAGAGCGAAAATCTACCGTTGCGAGAGCGAGACAAACAGAAGAGAAGCAAGAGGAGGAGACGTGTGTCGCTTGTTATAACATCCATTCTGCTGTCGCTTTTCCCGGGGACGTGGAAAACCTTGAACTTGAAAAGCGGAGGGATCCGGGATACTGGATGAGTAAAAGTCGATACGCCGCCACGCACACCCGAAAACCCTCTGAATCACGTGCAACCATGCACTTGGAACCTTTGATGCGAAATGATCGTCGAGGGTCACCGCATAAAAAATTTTACGATGTTCAGGGCGCAGAATGCCGGAAACCGGAAAAATAATATAGGTCTGTCTTGGTCAGTTTCCCACAGGAAACTTAATATTTTATTGTGATTTAGTGCTTTTAGGAAGGCACTGAACTAATTATACGTTTTATTACACCAATTTTTACTCGGTAATTGAAAATAATTTTTACTTCTCTTTTTGT
>JAODAC010054810.1:28489-53394 GCA_027575185.1 Mimaenictus wilsoni
GGCACTGAACTAATTATACGTTTTATTACACCAATTTTTACTCGGTAATTGAAAATAATTTTTACTTCTCTTTTTGTGAAACAACATGTTTTCTTCCATTAGATACATTTGTCTCACTTCATCATTACATTAAAAATGATGTTGGCTTTCACTAGATTGAGTTTTTCCTGTTTGTGCCTTTTTTCTGTCGAATTCTAATTTCCATGGTACAATGGTCTAGTATTTTTCCTGAAACAAATTTGCCTAATCATATTCTAACTTAATATCATTTAACCTAACCTATCATTTAACTAACATGCGTTAACTTAACCAAACCCGGCCTAATGAAAATTCAACAAACCGAATCTACCTTTTTATTTAAGATAGTAAGATTAATTTAGATTACATTTGATTTTGGACAAATTTCATCTTTTACGTTTTATTAAAGTACTATAATCAATTTGCTGATCCCTTAAACTCATCATATAACCTCACCTCGTTTAAGCTAAGTTAACCTGTGTTAACCTAACCAAACCTGGCTTAACGTAATGAAATTTGACAAACCTAATAGAAATTTTCATTTAAAATAGGTAAATTAGGTTAGGTTAAGTGAGATTTTGGTAAAACTTTATTTTTTACGATTGGTTGGGTGAATTTTCCGTATGCTAGTCTGGGTTGTAATAAGATTTTATAGGTTTTTCCTGTTTTATGTACAGTTAGTTATTGGATTTTAATTTATAAAGTACTATAATCGATTTTTCGTTCCCCTAATCCCATTAGCCTAATTATATCATAACTAACTGACTAGCTAACTAGGCTGAGTTAACCTAACCTAACATGGCTTAACCTAACGAACCAGGCTTTACTTTTTAAACTTTAAAGTTGGAGAGATTAAGTGTGATTTAAATGAAATTAAATGTTTCGTCTTTGTTTAGGTGAGGTTTTGGTGATTTTCCCCGGGATATCTTGGGATTTTCATGTTTTAAATCATTTTTTCTCCAATTTCAATTTATGCAGTATCTTTCCCAGTTACCAAACCATATCCACTCCGTGCAGGTAGTTTTTCAATACCTACGATTACATCTGTTTAATTTCATTAAGTACTTTTTGATAATATGAAAGTTATCTCATTTCTAAACATCAGTAAAACAACATTAAAGTTAATAACGATACAAATCACCCTATAAAAACAAAATTCAATTTCATATATAGTTAATAACCTGCTACCCTACCCCCTTGGCAATAAAACCTCCCAAGGACAAATAAATTCAAAAGTCAGCCATCCCCAGCTAATGAATATTCAAATTTAAAGCGCGTGCGCAAATATACTCGGCACTAAATTTGCGTTTATCTGACGGGAAGCGGCCAAAGACAAACCCAGATAGATAAAGATACGTTTATGAGAAATCCCCGCTTGAAAATGGACCGTTTTGGGTTGAAAATCAGCAAGTTGCGGGGTTTCGCATGCCTCCACCATGCGCAAAACCGTCGCGTCGGGTTTTATGCAAAGCTAAGTAACGTTCACGTAAGCGAGACGAGAGGACAAAATTCAAATTACTACCGTCGCGGCACCGCGCCGCTGCCACACTGCCACCGGCGTAATTTACATCTAACAAGATGCACACGCTGCGTTGGGATGCGAACTGAGTAAACATACACACCACGCCGTACGTGTTGGCGCAGAGATTATAAACGCGCGATGACTTACACGCGGTTTTATTGGGTCTGCTGCTCTGCACGCAGTCGGGCAGCCAGCAGCCACACAGTGCCACATCAACTTGCACAAGCGCCCTCAAACGAAGGATGAGTTAATGCAGAGACGATAATTAAATTTTAATTGAAATCTGCCAACGCGTTGACGCCCGGCGACGATGCATCGTTAAACGGTTGTAAATACACACTCAAAAGAGTTCTGGACATGAAATTATCTTGTCATATTGTCTCATTTTTATTGACACTTAATTCTTTTCCTGTTTTTTTTTTTAATCCTATTTTCTTTAATTTACTTTAGTTTTTTTTTAATATCGAAATTATCAATACTTTTTGGGAATAATATAATATCGATACTTTTGATACCAAATTCCATAGAAGTTCGTTATTTAAAGTATCAATACTTTCGATACCATCGATAAGTATCGATATTTCTCGATTCGCCAATTAACGATGACGAATTTCTACCTAAAAGTAGCGATATTTTCGAAAACGAAAAAAGTTCGACACCAAATATACTGCACTGCATGACTATGCTGTTTTATCCGGCGTTTTTTCATTGCTCTTCATGCGAACCAGTGCAAAGTATGGTTTAATCGAATCGAATTTGAATTTTACCGAAGTGCATCGTCGTGAAGCAGAGGGAGCGTTAGTTTTGCACACGCGTGGTTTAATTAAAACGTTCGTGAAGCTACGTTTTAATTGGGATGCATGCTACATTTAATCGTGCCCGAGTTTTGCACACTCTGGCTGCAATGCAGCCTGTGTGAAAAGCGGTGGAAAGCCAAGTGTGCTGAAATTGATCTCCAAGTAAGCACAAAATTATTTCTGTTTGCTATTTTAAGGCTCTAATTAACTGCCACTGTTTGCTTTCTACTCCTCTTTCTCTTCGACTCTCGGTTATTTACTTGCAAAAATGAGTTTGTAGTAAATCTTAAATGTCTACAGCCCAGAAAACAAAATTTATAAATGAAACAATTAGAATTAGGCGTGTTTAAATTTCAGAAATTCAGCTAAATAAAATTGAAAAACGCGCATGACGCCATCTTTGGGCACTTTGTTAAAGTTGGTGATGTTTATCACGTGCAGATGGCGGTGCAATAGTCTACAACCCAAAGATATCGAAAACTTTGGAGATAAAGTAAAGAAATTTCAGGTCTAGTACAGAAAAACCGATATCTCAAGCATCGATAATCATAGTAATCAGAATTGAAGGGGAGGAACCAACTTTAAACGAATATAAATTAGCCAATAAACGAGAGTATTCTAAGGACGTGGACGGGAGAGGGTCTTTAAAAACAGGCCAATCAGAACGAATATAAGAGAAAGAATCGCATAAACACAAATCCACACCGAAAATTTTGATATAGAAGGAATCTCTTCAATATGAAGAAGCCAAATCCCAATATTTGCATAAATCTCGTATTTATCTTCCTTAATTACGATCCCTCCTGGCACTGCCTACAAAACTCCATAATTCCAAACTTTACATCGTTAGTAATGCAATAACCTCCCAGGAAACTTTAACCGGAAATCCTCACAACTTAATAACCATCTTCCTCAGCGCTCCTTCACTGGATATCAAGATAATACCATAATGCGCCACTCGACAATGCAATTCCACGAAAACAATGCAATTTCCTCGACGTGATTAGCAAATATGCAAAGTTTCGACACTGCTAATTGTTGTACAGATAACAGACATACCCACACGGTGCGCCGCGCGGCATGCATTTGTCATTCGCATTCACATGATTAATTGCCCGCCTCGTATCAATTTACACTCATTGATAACTGCTAAACGAAAATGTGTATGAACTGCTGTGAGTAATGTGCCACATCGCGCGTAATTACTGATAACGTAGTTATTTTTTTACAGCAGAGTGCATTGGTTGATGCATTTCCTCGACGCGATGGCAGAAAGATGCGATTTGTAATTTGTTTATGCTGATTGCGGTCCCGTAGAGGGCACAAACCGTTGATGAGTCATTTGCATTTATATTGCTGTCGTAATTAAATTTTAAAGTCATTGCCAATATATGTGCGCCAGCTGCGTTATCTGCAAATTGTGAGTGTGCATAACAATTGCGTCATTAATAACAACATTTATGATGTTGCAATGAGGAAATTGATGTATACATTTTTAATAAATATTTTATTAATTTATTATGTAAATATTTGCAGATTTTTAAATTAAGGAAATTGTAATATTTTCGTTAAAGATAAAAAAAGTTTTAAAAAAATTATATAAAACCCTTTTCAAAGCACTTAAGTGAGGATTGCCTGTATAGCACTTGTTTTTAACAATTGACAGGGTTGCCTGTATATCTCTTGTTATTAACAAGTGATATATCTGATAGTGAAAAGTCAGAAAAATGACTTGGAATTACTTCTTCTAAATATTTCACCTTTATTTTTATTTACCTTCTCCCTATCTACATTAATCATATGTCATTCGATTCAGAATGAAATTTGCCATCATCTCCTGCAATACTTTTTTGATTCCATATTAAGAAATCATTTTATATATCGTTGAAATTGAGTTTAATAACGCCATCATTACTAATCTCAAAAAATGACTTGTCCAAGACATTCCACTTTTATTCACATTTCCCTCATTTCTAGAAGTATAAGTCATGTACCAATCGATCCAGCGTGAAAATGTCTTTAAACACAAGTGAACAGTTTTTCAGTTTATAGTTTAGAACCGATATTAGAACTCTTGAAAGCGGAGTCTAATAACGGCAACATATTCGCTGTGAGAAAAATGACTTGAAATGACTTCTCATAAAAATCGCACTTTTATTTATATTTGCCACATTTCTATATATTTAAATCTATATTAATCGATTCAGAATTAAATTTTCCACTAACTAGTGAAACAGTATTCTCGATTAATTGCCTAGAGGAAATGTTATAGATTGTTGAAGTTGAGTCCATTTATTAAAACTTATCCAGCGATATTTGGAAGCATAAATACACTTATATGTTGGCGCCTATCGATACAAAACATTCACAAACAAGACATAATATTATTTTTAAAAATAAAAGGTAAGTGCACAAATGTGCTCTTATTTTTGTCAATGTTAACCGACTAGTAACTCAAAAAATCATTGCTTTAAATCAAGGTTAAAATATAAAAATAAAGATATAGATTGAAATATGGATTGAAAAGCAAGCTTACTCTAAAATGAGATGCAATTACCTAAACATTTTTTAGTCACGCTATTTAAAAAACTAAACGTTCAACGTTCATGTTTGAACAATAATTAATAATGCATATTCCCACGCAATTTGTTTAAAATTAGTTCCATTATTTTTGTTGCTTTCGCACATCTTAAATATAGTTTACTTCGAGCATCGTATGATTGTGTTTCATCGTTAAATGCTGCCGTCATTATTACAACTAGTCTTGCAAACCGATGACGTGTTTTTACTTATTCACAGCTCGTACATCTATTCAACGCATTGTCCATTATGTCAGTATGTAGTAGCACATACATTTTATTGTTTTCTGCCGTTCTTCTGTCAATAATTCCTCTTATATAACCCGAGAGTAAACGTGGTACTTGTTTGTTTAGCGTGATTGTTACTTTAATTGTTGTTTGACCAGCCCCTCCTCAGCCGTCAATTTACATTTACATAACACTTATTCAATTATGTAGAAAACGGTTTTTTTCTCGGATTTACCTAACGTATTATGTCATTATACAATTGTTGGAATTTGTAAATGTGAACGGGTTCTTTTTTTAGTTTTTTAATTGAAGTTTTTTTGAGACGGGCTTATTTCTGTAATTATTTACAAATTAACGAAATTACCTTAGGGTTAAATTCGACGGAATATTCAATTGAGTGAACTCAATAAACCAAAATTAATGACAACTTCCGTTTCATTACTATCATGTTTGAATGGTTATAGAAACATTTACAAACGTAACACATACACAGACTTTGCAGGCTTACCTAATAGCCGCCAACGTTCAGGACGAGGTTTGATTAATTTTGTGTCTGATTTATTGACGTGAAGGCGTTCTTAGGAAGTTTTCATCGTAACCGAAGTGCCAAATGGCGTTCATTATTATATTATTCATTATTACTGCTGTCATTAATAGAACTTGTCTTGCAAAACGATGACTTGTTTCTTACTTATTTACAGTTCGTACATCTATTTTGCCATTATGTAGTAGCACATACGTTTTATTGTTTTCTGCCGTTCGTCTGTCAATAATTCTTCTTATATAACCCGAGAGACAATGCAGCAAACGTGGCACTTGTTTGTTTGGCGTGATTGTTACTTTAATTGTCGTTTGACCAGCCCCTCGGCCGACAGGTTACATTCACATAATACTTATTCAATTATGTGGCAAACGGTTTTTTTTCTCGAATTTACTTAACGTATTATGTTACCATCAAATTGTTGGTATTTGTAAATGTTAACGAGTTCTTTTTTTCAGTTTTTTAATGGAAGTTTTTTGGGACGGGTTAATTTCTGTAATTATTTACAAATTGCCCACCCCTGGGCAGCCTAGTTGTAGCATCTCCGCTTGCTACGTAGGAGTACGGGGTTCGATTCTCCGAGGTGGGCAATCCACCGGGTGAATATTATTCACCCACAACTTACCACAAATACTTACAACACTAAAACATTCAACACTTAACATTCTACCCTCAACATTCAACACTCAACTACTACTACTACACAACAAAAAACACAAATTGTAAACATACAAATATATGTACAAACACGGCGGAAAATCCTTAGAGTTGATAGCCATTAAAATATATACATTATTTTTTTATTTATTTACAAATTAACGAAAGTACCCTAGGGTTGTTCGACGGAATATTCAATTGAGTGAACTCAATAAACAAAAATTAATGACAACTTTCGTTTCACTATTATCATGTTCTAGCAATGGTTATAGAAACATTTACAAATGTAACACATGCACAGGCTTTGCAGTGGCTTACCTAATAGCAGTCAATGTTCAGGACGAGGTTTGATTAATTTTCTGTCTGATTTACCGACGTGCAGGCGATCTTAGGAAGTTTTCATCGTAACCGAAGTGCTAAATGGTGTTCATTATTACATTATTCATTATTACTGCTGTCATTAATACAACTTGTCTTGCAAAAAGATGACATTTTTTACTTATTTCGTTCGTCTGTCAACAATTCTTATATTATCCGAGAGTAAACGCAGCAAACGTGGCACTTGTTTGGCGTGATTGTAACTTCAATCGTTGTTTGACCAGCCCCTCAGCCGTCAATTTACATAATACTTATTCAATTACGTGGAAAACGGTTTTTTTTTCTCGAATTTACCTAACGTATTATGTTATTATCCAATTATTGGGATTTGAAAATGTGAACGAGCTCTTTTTCAGTTTTTTTTTTAATGGACTTCTCGTGGACGTGATTAATTTATGTACTTATTTATAAATTAACGAAATTGCTAACTGGAATTAAATTCGACTGAATACTCAATTGAGTGAATTTAATAAACCCAAATTAATGTCAACGTCCATCTGATTATTATCATGTTATAGCAATGGTTATATAAAAATCTAATTGTACCAGTGTAATACAGCACTTTGCAGTGACTTACCAAATAACCTTACCTAGTACCTTTTAAGACGATGTTTGATTAACTTTTGTGTTTAATTTATTGGCGTGAGGGCATTCTTAGATCGTCGTAACGCAAGCGCTGAATGTAATATAAAAGATCGAGACTTCCACAACATTTTACAAACGCAAAAAAAAGAGTTACGCAGTTACACGTCGCAAAATTCGTTAACACTTTAGGCTCGCATTCCCCAATTTACTCTTTGGAAAGTGCGTATGTACATTTTTCACGTCAAAAAATCCTATAACATAGGGAAAAAAATAACATAGGAAAAAAAATAACAGGAAAAAAAAATAACAGGAAAAAAAGAGCAACACATGCTTCAGAGGAAACACAAGGGAAAAAATCATCGAGTCCTAACGTATAAATAAAACAAATAGAAACATATTCAACAATCCAATAAAAGAATTAAACCAATTGTTCCCATATTTGTCCCAATACAATTACCTCGCAATTTGCAAAAGCATGGCGTCAACCAAATGGAATTTAAATTTGCATGTCGCTCCTAAATTAAATAAAAGCCCCGGGATTCGCATTGTCACCACGCATCGTCGTAATTCAAATATAAAAACACGCGCGCAACATACCATTGAAATCTAAATGCGCCAACAAGTGCAATTTGAGTGTGTGTGAGTGCCCCTTTCATTACATTATTTCGCCAATTGAAGGTTCACCAAATCAAAAACGATCCTTGCTGCCTTGCCTGCCTTTTGCAGCGACCCGACGAAAAACAAGCGAAACACGTCATCGTCCATCACGTTCATTGAATACGTTCTTGTACTTTTGTGTTGTTATTGTTAATTCAATTACTTAGCCACGCAGTGGAGCGCGCTTCCTACCAACAAATGCTCAATGTGTGCGCACTCGCAATTAGGCACCTTTTGCCTACAATTTCACCTGCGCGCGTTAACAATACCACAATGACTTCGATTGTTGTTATTTTTGTTTGTACAGTTTTTTCGTATTGTTGCCGATACGCCCGCGATTTTCCACGTTATTGTTTCGCAGCGCGTAAAGTTTAAATTGTTTGCGGCTGTGGATAGAGGAGTTGCTATGATTTTCGTTTAGAAAACCGCGTTTAAAACTTACAGAACTGGCACGTGCATGTACATGTATATGCTGGCAGGCGTATTTATGCGATGTGCAATTACGAGCAAGCATTAAGTGCATAAACTAGAATTTAATAGAAGTGTATGAAACTGTCTGTTGGTTAGAGTTTTCAAACATTTATTTTATGAGCGTCTAAATTTGCTTTTGAGTCATATTTAAAAGCATCATGAAAATTAGAATAAACTATTTGGTATCAAAAATATTAAAATATCCAAACGTATCACTGGATATCACAAAAGTATCAAGCGTACGGAAAATGTATCGATACTTTTTGCTATTGGAAAAATCGAAGAAGTATGGATACTTAATGGATAATGGATATTGATATGGATGTTTAGATATTTTCCTGCATCGAAAAAAGTATGTATTTATATCGAAACCTAATTATCGGAAAATATAAAGATACTTTTTGGTATTGAAAATATTGAAAAAGTATCCATAACTTTTTTTGATCTGGGAGAAGTAATGCTTCCCTTCTGGTATCAAAATATTGATATCTTTTTGTGTAGAAATCAGTGAAACTAAATAATCGAAAACAAATCGGTTTTTTAGATAACTAAAAAGTATAGATGAATTTTTACCTCGAAAATGGTGAAACTGAATTAGAAAAAATGTAATGACTTTTTTTATTAATTGGAAAAATCGAAATAACATCGATTTTTTGTATCATAGAAATATCGATACTTTCTAATTTCGAAAAAGCATCTATAATTTTTGTAACGAATCTAAATTATCGAAAAATGTATCGATACTTTTTAGTAACGTATATATCGAAAATATATGGAGCCTTTTATTTTCGGAAAAGCAATAATGTTTGGTATCGAAAAAATCTAAACTACAAAAAAACAATACTATTGAAATTAATCCAAAATTTTGAAGAAAAAAAAAGATTGATACCAAAAAAATAGAAAGTGTGATTGAAAATATATCGATACAAATTGGAAAATATGGAAAAAAATCGATATTTTTCAATATCACAAAAATCCATTCTTGTCTTGTCTGGTATCAAAAAATAACGATACTTTATGATTAAACATCAATAGTATTTTTTATAAAATATAAGAAATGTCTAAATAATTCAGTAAATAATTAAGTAACTGTAATTACAACTAAATCCTGTCTTTTCCAAATTCCTACTAGTTGCGTAGACGCGCCCGTTGGTTATTTTTCGATTTCTCAGCCAATTGCAGTAAATATCACCAGCTACTGAATTCAGCGCCGCGGCCTCTGTTTCGTACGGCTGAAAATTTATTGCGTGCCGATTTGTGCGCACTGACGTCCAATTAACACGTACGCCATCGCTAAGATACAACTTTCGATTTCCTTAATGTGCTGCCACTCGTTAACGTTAGCCCGTCGCTTCCTTGTTCGCAAAGGACGCACATACTTGCAGTTAATATATCGACAAGAGTGCAATTTAAATGCTCTGTCAGTTGTGAAATCGAAGCGGAGTTTATTGATGAAAGTTCATACTCTCTGGAGTGTCGCAATGATATTCTCTTTACGGTAATTACAAATGTCTACAGATGTTTTTTCCTATATAATTCGAAAAGCAAGAAAAGGAATTTATAAACAGTCGTAATTAACTAACACGGTTAGTTATGAATGTAGACAGTAAGTAGCTGTTTAAAAATATATAGAACAGAACGACTTTGAAACGAAAGACTGATGACAATGAATTAACCATGGAGAAATCGACTAAATGCCTATAAATAATGCACTGAGCGTATGTTTCGTTTTGTTGGAATATAATTTACGTTTCTATAATTGAATTTGCAAGGAATTCTAAATCGACAATAAAGTCGAGAACCGTAAGTTAAACGATTCTGGGTCGAGGACGATGTCAACCGCTGACGAGATTCATTTTGTAGGATTATATAAATAGATGTAACAGATTATTTTTAATTATACTCTTGTTTTGATACAAAAATTGTAAAATAAAACGTATAAAGTATAGATATATCGATAAAGTGTCAATATCGACATTTCGTAAATGTATCGATTCTTTTTTCTATCTAAAATATCGAAATTTTAAAAAAGGTATCGATACATATCAAAAAATGATCAATACATCTTGAAAATGTATCAATACATATCAAAGGTGGATCGGTATAAAAATATCGAAAACATATTGATACTTTTTCGTATCCAAAATATCGCTACATATCAAAACATTTCTCAAAACTATCGATAGATATAAAAATAAGTATCGACAATAAAATATCAGGAGTGTCGATATTAAAATATCCAAAGAGTATCGATACTACAACGACGAAAAAGCATCGATACATAACGAAAATTGTTAATACATATCGAAAAAGTATGAATACACTTCGAAAATCTATTGATGTATATGGGAAAAGTATCAATACATATCGAAAAAGTATGAATACACTTCGAAAATCCATTGATGTAAATGGGAAAAGTATCAATACATACCGAAAAGGTAGCGATACCTATCAAATAAGAGTTGATACTTAAATGTCGGTAACGAATCGAGCCATATCGAAAAAGTATCTATTTATATCGAAAAAGTACCGATACATGTCGGAAAAGTATCAACACATACCGAAAACGAATCGATTCATATCAAATAAGAGTCAATTCTAAAATATCGGAGAAGGGTCAAAATCAAATCGATAATTATCGATGCACATCGAAAAAATATGGACGTTCAAATTGGAAAATATCGATACATAGCTGAAAAGTATCGATATCAAAAATGAATCGATACTTAAATATCGAAAAAGTGTCGATGTATATAGGAAAAATATAGATAAATACCGAAAATGTACAGACATATCAAATAAGAGTCTATACTTAAATAACGGAGAAGAGCCGATACAAACAAAAAAATTATCGATACATATCAAACATAAGTCGATACTTAAATATCGGAAAAATATCGATGCACATCGAAAAAGTAGAAAATGTATCAATACGTGTCAAAAAAGTATCGATGCATATCGGAGCAGTGTCGACGCATACCAATAAAATATCGTTAAATATTGAAAAAGTATCAACACCAAAAATCGTATCAAACGTGTATCGATACATACCCTAACGAAGAAGAATCGATACATATCCTGTATGGATATTAAAATATCGAAAACGTATCAATACTTTTGGTATCAAAAATATCGGCATTCGAAAGTATCAAAAACAATACATATCCGAAAACTATCGATAGAAAATATCGAAAGATTTATATTTAAATATCGCATTCAAACTATTAACTTCAAAAGAAAATAAAATTGCAAAAAAAAACTAAATAAAAACGCATTTATACAATAAGTTAATCGCAAACAATCGCAACGAACCCCTATTAGAAAATACATTGTTATGAAATTGTATAGCAACACAATGCATAGAAAATTTATAAGCTTTTCAACACGTGTGCCTCGATT
Source organism: Mimaenictus wilsoni (assembly GCA_027575185.1). Taxonomy (NCBI): domain Eukaryota; kingdom Metazoa; phylum Arthropoda; class Insecta; order Coleoptera; family Staphylinidae; genus Mimaenictus; species Mimaenictus wilsoni. Next base: position 40,322 of record JAODAC010054810.1, read on the forward strand.
ATACACCCATCGAGAAAATCGCCAGGCAATATAATGGTTATTATCCACAATATACACGGGTGGATATTGTCCTCAAACGCTTTTATTATCGCACGTGCCCCTAACGGCTACAACTGCAAATATATTTGCGACGCTAAGCCGCATAAAAACTTCGCACAACCAAAGCGGAAAGTAAGAATAGACGTAATCGTAATCAAAGGAATGGGCCGGTTTTCGTAATCGCCGTTTTCGTCTCTCCTGACCATAAGTGCAAGCAAGACCTTACCGATTGCCTATTTAGCAAAGCTTCAGGTCGACGCGAAGAGTCGACCATCTGGCGCTGATTCGCAGCTGTTTTTCTCGAAAAATCCGCGCTGTAAAATGTTCTAATTTATAGGCGGATATTGACTTAATTAATCCAAGGTGTTTTTAGTGCATGTGTTTTTATTTTGCGTTGCGATTGCACCCACAATCGCACCTTGAGAGAAGAAAACGACCATGAACTGGTGTTGAAAACATTGAAACACGCTAATAATAATAAGTATATGTTATTTATTGCACGATATTCAGTAATTGGGTTTTTGTGAGTGTAATCTTAATAATCGACAAATAATTGTTGAATAGTGGAGTGTGTGTTGGATTGAGTAATGTGAAAAGGAATTTATAATCGGATATTAAGGTTTTCGTTGAGTTTTAGGTGTTGAGGAGTATTATCGGTTGCATATCTTATACAATTTTGATTTGTTGCCGAATAGAGTACTGCGTCAAATTGATAAATCTAGGAAAAGGTAAATATTTCTTGTGCATAGCTTTATCATAGAAATTGACATAAGAAATACAAAAAAACATATCCCTTAGCAGGGTCTATACACTAATATGAGAAATTAATAAATAAATATTAATAATCCAACCATGCTTTCCTGTTATTTTATTCTACTTACCCTAGTTAAAAAAAATATGGATACTAAAAGTATAGGGAAAGTAACGATACTATAATAATAGTATCAATATTAAATTATCGGATAAGTAAAGATACTAAAATATCGGAAAAGTATCGATACTCATCGAGAAAGTATCGATACATATCTGATAAGTACCGATACAAGAATATCGGAATAATATCGAATCGATATTATAGTATTGATACTTGCATCTAGAAAAGTATCGATACATATAAAAAAGTATTCAACATTATAAATGGAAATAGTATTGGTAGCAAAATAACAATAACGAAAAACTGCCGATATATATCGGTACGTAACAAAAGTCCATCAGTACTAAATATAAATATACTTATTAAAAAGTATCCTAAAAAAAGAAAAACTATCGACACTAAAATATCGAATTGATATCTATACATATCAAATAAAGTATCAATACTAAAATATCGAAAAAGTATCGATAAAACAGGCAGCTGTACAAAAAAAAATCGAAAAAGTATCGATAAACTTAAAAAAGTATTGATACACATCGAAATAGTATCGATGCACATAAAAAAGTATCGATGTCGAAATATCAAAAAAGTATCGATACTGAAATATCGAATATGCATCAATACTAAAATATCGAAAAAATAGATACTTAAAAATAAAAAAAGTAAAGATACATATCAAAAAGGAAGCTGCACTAAAATATCGGAAATATATCAATACGTATAATAAATATCGATACTATAGCTTTGAAGTATTGATACATATACTACATATACTAAAATCTTTTTTTTTAATCAAACAATAATTGCATGACTTCTAGCTATTATTTTCCCATTTCTCCCTTATTTCACCCTATTCCTCCCTCATTTTCACTCATAATATGCTTTATATTTTCTTTTACGACTGAACCTTAAGTGCCGAACATGATTCTCCACCCATTGTGCACCCACATAATATAAATTGCCCTGGTGCGGTGTAGTGGCATTATATTACAGTGTTTTCCCGAAAACAAACCGAGCGACAGCATGTCTAACATACATATCGCTTATATTGTGGCAACTGAACCCCTCCGATCCCCGTCAGGAAAAGAAAACGCCGCCTGTTTTCTTACACTTCCTTCCGCGTTTACTTACTTTTTTTAGGTTCTACTCTTGCATGTCGCCATCGTGGAAAATATCGCTCGACTTGTTGACACCGCTGACAGGCTGGCATCTTGAATGTTTGCGCAGACCAGAGGACAATGCGATAACGACGGCAAAAAGGCAGTAAAACTCAAAAGATTGGCGAAAACGGTTGCATGTAAGATAGAGCTGATGTGTGGTGGTATAACGTGTAGTTATACGCTTGTAAAATGGAATGAAAACAAGAATGCGTTTGAATTTCGACGAGTGTTTCATCACTTTCGACAAGCGTTCGCCGTCGCACATCCGTTTGCGTCGCTTCCTTCCTTTCATGTGGGGAGGGAGGCATTGCACACACGAATATCGGATTGTTTTTAGTGTCATCGTAAAATCGACACGCTGGAAAGGTTTTCTTATAACGTTTCAAGGAATTATTTTATTTTCAAGGATTTGTAAGTATTAAAAAAGAATTATTTCGAAATTATTTTAAATAGTATATTGGACATCGAGCATGGAATGTAATAGATTGTTTACGAGTATGATAAATTTTGGCACAAGCCGAAGGCGAGTGCTGCGAGTCATGCGAGCGAAGAATGGGCATTGCATGCGAGTTGTACTAATAATGAAATAACGAGTAGATTTAGTTTTCTGCTATTAGGGTGTCCGCAGCCAAAATATATAGGTTTCGTGCAGTCGCGGAGGATCGGGTACGAAGCTACAAAGTTAGTAGCAGCGCCGCACGCCTCAACATCAGCTATGAAACTACTATGAACACATAATAGAAACTTTCTTGGCCAGAACTACATCATCCACCAGTATTGTTATGATCAGTCAAAAATTATGTATAAAAGGGAGTAGAAAACATATTTTCGGCCTTTTCTTGAGCAGTAAATAATCTTTTTTAAAAACTAGTCAATTTCTTCAACTTAGTTTTCTCTGTTAAGCAATGAAAACCACGAATTCTTTGACATTTTATCAATGAAATACGATCTACCACTTAAAATTCCCAGCAGAAAAAAACGTTCAAACATCAACAAATTTGTGAAATTATACCATGTGCACTTGAGTTTATCAAGTGTTCTTCAACGCAACACCCATGTGTCGCCTTGCGTAATATTCGGGAGTGCACAATGACGTCGTATCAGTCAAATTAAGCGACACGCCATTTTGTGGCACTTGAACCACTTCATTCCTGACTAAAATTTCCGTCACTATATATTATACACGCCCTCCTATCAGAACTCCCATCTGCACTTTACAAAACATATGTAACCCAATATTTCAGCAGCATACCCAATTAAACCACTAAAATTAAAATCCTGCTGGGAAGAAAACAACTGCCACTGTTGTTGTTAGTTGCTATTTCCAACTTTGAGACTTTAAGAACTACTTGGAAATAACTTGCAACTTTACAGGAAAACCAGAAGAAGCAAAGAGGAATCACATGTCTTCCAGCTTTATATTTCACATCCTCTTACTTTGGCTTAGCGATTACCACTTTAAGACTTAGCGAGTTTATATCCAGGTTTACTGCTAAACTTACGCGCTTCCGTTCTTATATCGTAACAGGCATTGATTTTGAGTAATTTCTCTCTTGTAAGTAAGACGATGGCTGGAAGAGAATAAATTAGTGCAGTCGTTAATGTTTGCTTCTATGTAGCTTCCTGGAATTTTCCCTTTTAGAGCGGCGAAGAAAAGAAAAACTATTTGGGGAGCATTATTTTTATATGTAAAAAATCTACATTCTTACAATTTTTTTTTGTGCGCATTTCATTTCATTGCGGTTGGATGTAATGAATTCTAGTCGAGCAAATGCATTTATCTGTGGAATTTCTTTAATATACGCGTTTCAGCGTACCGCTTTGCGTGGTAACGAGACTTTAACAACTTTTTTCTGCGTCTACTTTAATCGTCGACGTTTGTTAGAAACGTCGGCGTGTCGCGTCATGGGGAAAACGCGCTAGAAAAACTAGAGTTTCGTGCTTTCTTGTGATTAATTTATGTTTATCTCGAACTATGTCCAAGAACATTCCTAAATTTAATGGGATTAGTAAATACACACAAGAAAACGTAAAATATATCGTGTTCAATTCGTTGAAGACCTTTTTCGGAAAGAAATATTAATAAAATCCCAATTCGTTAAAAATCACAAGAAGTAGCAACAGATTTTATTTAACAGATCTCCAAATATTTGGGTGTTCTTTAAAATAATTGATAAAAAAAATAATCAACTCCTAGAAAAATCACTCTATAAACTTGAAATAAGAGATTTCAAGGAGGTTTGATGCTTTGACTGTCGGTTATCACTACATAAGTACTTACAAGATATAGATAAAAAGAATCTACGGCGTTTTTTTTTAAACGTTTCCTCATTTTTCTCGGCCGCCAGTGCGGCACCGCATCGAAAAACATCTAAAGCGCCGAGTGATACTTCAAAGTGTTAATGGTGATCTGTTAATGCACACGAGACTGTGACGCGCAACTATCAGATGAAATATGGAAGATGCTTCTCTGAGCTAGGAGGATAAATGGTAGGGAAAGTGAATTCACGGATGACCTAAATTTCGTTTTAATAATGACTAGACGGATTTGTTCGTGGGCTATAAATTTCGCGCCTTTCATAGCTTAATTTACGACCTATTATCCATTATTATAGCTGACAGTTGGTATAATATTAACTTTGGTTATTATTTATTATTATCTTACGTTTTTTTGAAATTTTATTGTTGGAACCGAGTTGTTTTTAATTGCAAGTTCTAAAATAACACATATCGAACGTTTAAAGAATAATAACAAATTGCAATGAATTTCATTTAATAGAGCATTTAATTGTCCTTAATTTGCTTATGAACCTATTTAAGTATCACCAATATTAATTAAGTTATTGCATTTGAAGCATCAAATATTTTTGCTGTTTTCGTGGAACGACACAGTTGTTTCTCTATGGAAAATTAATAATAAATTCACTTTCAGTGACAATATTGATAAAAATGTAACGTCATTTGATAGATAATTAAATTCCCGTTCATACTGTATTAATGTTAATATGAAAATTGTTTAAAATTGCTGTTACAGATGTCCAAAATGAAGCATCCTTATCCTTTTCATTGTTCCATTTTCTCATCGTCGTAAGCAAACTTTTTTTCAAACGTTTATAACTTTTAAAGTTTTTATGCGATTTACGCATATCTGGATTAATTTTACAGAGGTTTTAATCCTTTATCAAATAGTGCCTTATTTTATTTTCTGAAAAATTGTATACTGAAGTTATAAGGTATTACGATGAAACGATATAATACGTTGAAAAACTAATGTTTTCCCATAGAAAAATGATATAAAAACTTCAATTTTAGTAATAATATTAGCACGAATTTAACACAATTTAATGTGTAATTAAATTCTTTTTATATTAATATTAAATTAAAAATGCGTACATTATTGAAAATATATTAACCTTATTAAAAATCAAATATTAAAAAATGAAATATAAATAAAAACTAATTGAAAGCCCCTTTCTATAAAACATTACCACATATCACAAAGTGACATAGATAAATTTCAATTGACATTAATTTAATTACTTCCCCATCGCTTGAGCGTATCACACGGCCCGACATGAAATATGATGTCTTGTCACGATACGTACCATTAACGTCTCATTAAAATATCTCTCGTGCATCTTCCATCAGCGTAATCCCGACACGATTAGTAGTATTATTGCAAGTGTTTATACAATTTAATTGAATGCATGCCAAAGCAAACGTATTCATTTCGTAGATAAACACCTTGAAAAAATATGAATTTCAGCAGTAATGCAATTTAACATTGTTCTCTTTAACGCAACATCCTCGTAAATCATTTTAGTTGTTGGCTTTGTTTGCCTCGACCATATACATTTGATTTGTCATGATTTATTCAACAATTAATTGGTTTTAATTCATCAATTCAAGCCAATTGAATATTTTGATTCGAATAGAACATTCGAGCGTGGCTGAAACGCATCGAGTAGAGAAAGCAAAAATAAGGTTAATTGAAATTGATTTTTAGGTTATAATGTTAAATACTTCCTGGGTTATTTATTACTAAAGATCAAAAGATATATTTTATTAGGATTTTTGGCGACGTACATCTCGGAAGGTGGAAGTCCGATTTTAAGTTTTCTTTTTTATAACGTATGTTTTCAATTTGAGAGATAGGCTATTTTTTTATTTAACACTGAAAACTGAAGTAGGAAGTAATTTTCCAAGACAAACTTTATGGATGCAATCTGCTGGCTCAGCTGAGTTTAATTAATTAATTTGACAGCGAAAGACACTCAGAAAAGGATATATTATTTTAGCATGTTATTTTAGATATATTGAAGTGTATTATAGAGAATTATTATAAAATAATATCTAAATATGACAAAGTTAGATCTAATTTTCTATTTCAAAACGTTTTTGTTGTTTTAGCTAGAGAATTCAACTTTATTGATTAATGACACCAAGGAAGATAAAGCAATAACTGCTTGAAATTATTAGATATGATACAATGTAATATTGTATCAGGTAAAAACTTGATCCAAAAATATTCAATGACGTCAAAGTTGTATTATATTTTTCCTAGATAAACTTTTTTGGCGTTCTCTGTGGGCTAAGCTGACTTTAATTTATTAATATTGCAGGGAAAGAACCTGAGAATAGAATATATTATTTTAGTATGTTATCTTAGATACATTTAACTATATTATAGCGAACTATTATCAAATAATATCTAAAAATGACAAATTTAGAGCTAATTTTCTATTTCAAAACGTTTTCGGTTTCAAAAAGTTTTTGTATAATCTTAGACAGATAATTTAACTTAAATTAATTAATTTCGCCTAGAAGATAATGCAATAATTGCTTGAAATTTCTCTAGATGATATTTGACTTATTATATTGTACCGGAAAAAAAAATAATCCAAAAATACCAAAGTTATAGTTAATGTTTTCCTGTCTAAATAGTATCAGGTCGTACAATTAGCTAACATAATCTCGTTATATTAATTAATTTACCACCGATAAAATCGTTATAACTTTCCAATAATTTATAACAGGTCAGTAGATGTGTTGAACGTATGAAATGTAATTTTCTGACGCCAGTATTCATACAATTACAAAAGTTATGGCCGAATTGCCTAGTTGCGTGACAAAATTTAAAATTACAATTTCTATGTTTCTACTAATTGTTTAAATTGTAATTTCACATTTGCCTAATCGCAAGAGTTTACAATTAAGTAATTATTAATTTTAGTGTTTTTAGCGGTTTCTAAAACTGTAGATTATATTTGCAATGGAATATTCAGACATATTAAGCGAAATTTATAACAGGATGCAATTCTAATAAATTATATTACTTTTGTAACGAGTTTGCATGTTTTGCAAACATTTAAATCCGCCGATTAATTCGGATCGTTAACTCTACGGTGATAATGTTTTATAGTTAAACCACGCTCGTAAATACTCCGCTTTTAAACAAAAGCTGAAATTGCATTTAATCCACATCTATGCCGCCGCATACATTGCAATTGCTTTTCCGGTTTTAAAATAATTGAAAACCATCGAACTCCCACTCACAATCAGCGTTATCGCCTCCAAACAATTTAATTATAGACTAATCTCCCCTCAACTCAACTTTTACACTCAAATCACTGATAAAATGATGACAAAACGTAATTATCTAGTAGCTTTCGTTGGTCTTCCGAAGCCTTCATCCTTTTGATGAAGTTTTTAAGTGAAGCTTCTGTAATACTTTCTTAAAGCTTTGCTTCCCTAAAGCTAAAAGTCTTTTAAATTCCCAAATAATCCGATAATACGCTGGCGCTTCGCGTGTATTACGTTTTTGGGCGTATCTTCGTCGAATCGAAGATAAGTGTCAAGGGCCTTTACAATCATACAATCGTGTTGTAAAAGTCAGGTGCGATTTGTCGCACTTGGCGGTATTTACCTCGGGCACGCGGGCGTTTGCGTTCGCATTGTACATGTCTATCGTCCTACCTGTCGCATATTGTCATTTTGCGCATACCGTTAGCCCACCTACGAGACGAATTCACGACAACATTCGGCGTGGTAATGGTTAAATTGAAAATGAGTAATATACCTGTACTGCAAGGTAACACCACTGTTTAATTTATGGTTTAATAAAGGGTGTTTGCAATAAGTGAAGGTTTTGAGAATTGTAAAGTTTATATATAGATGGTGATAAAACCTTCTATTTCTTTAAATTATTTAATTTTTGTTGTTTAAAGAGGAAAAAAGGTGTCGAATTTATGCCATAAATGATGTTTAAATATTTAAGTGTGCTTTTGACCACACGACTGAAGTAAAACTGAATATATTATTATTGTTTAATCATTAAATTTCACAATTCAAAATCAAAATTTGGAATGTCGAATATCATTGTCTAGCACAGTGAACCAGTCCTTCAATGCTGGTAACTTGTGTGGTAACTGGTAGAGAATGAGCCCATGACATTCATAAACAACTTTATTGAATGTTCCATCTCGAGATTTGTGAAATGTCATAGTACATCTTGATACTAAAGGAAAATGATTTCGTTTCACATTTATCGTTTTTATTGTTCTTATTTTAATTATTATTAAAATTAGGGATATATTTGTAAAAAGTACGTGGATACAACAAATACTTGTGAATGTATGTGAAAAATGCTTATAAATGAATCAGAGATAAACCAATTTAACCCCAATAAACCTCAGAAGTTGTTATCTAATTGTAAGCAACAATTATCTGAATTAATTTATTACAAAACTTGACTTGGATCAAGTCAATTTTGTTTAACATTACTTACTTCACATCCGTATAGGATATATATCCAAAGCTCAATTTTTTTTTAAATTATTATTTGTATTCGGTCCGGAGACCTGGCCATCGACCTTCAGCCTGGATACATATGTTAATTGTGTTTGTACATATTTACAAGTTATTTAGATTTCTTGTTTTTTGTATTTTTTGATGTTGTTGTTATTATTGTAATAATGTGGCTTCTTGTCGTGTGTGAGTGGAGTCTTGTTGTGTGTGGGTGTTGTATTTTTGTGGGTTCCGTATTGCGATTGTTGAGTTGTGTCTTTTGTTGTCAGTGTGGATCAATATTGTGATTTTTAACAGTGTGTGAATTTGTAATGTGAATTAATAAAGTGATTTTAGTGTGAATTTATTTAATAATAAATTCACACTAGTGGGGTGCCCATTCCGAGGACTCGAACCCCGTCCGACTGCGTGGTAGACCGAAACCTTACCAACTGAGCTGCCCAGGTGGGCTCCAAAGCTATATTAACTTATTTATAAATTAACTTAACGCAATTATGCCAACAACATAAATCAACAAAACGTTTCAAAGGAATAAAACACGTACAAATTCGAAAACAAAATAAACGCAATTAACATTAATTCTAAAATTTCCTTCTTTAAAAATTTCCAACCAAAGTTCTCAGAATCATAATCTAACTTACTAAAATTTTCCCAATTTTATGGTGTCTCACTATGTATAAGCTGATTGTGAGATATACATGTTTCCTTTCTTATTTTTAATAAAAGAACTTAAATTATCATAATCAAAGTTAATATAATTTATACTATGATTATGAAATACATCAAGAGAAATTAAAGAAAAAAAGATATAGCAAACGCAATAACAAGATCTGAATCAGTGGAAAAGTAACCAATAAGGTAACATAATTCAATATATCCCAAACTAATAAGATAATAAATCAGGCAATATTTACATGGATCAAATGACCCGCGGGTCACCGAGTGACCCATCTTCTTATTACAAGTGAGTCACTTTAGTTCTGGAAAATACCAATATATAAAAATACTAAATTGGTTTTTAACTAAAATTATGAACACACCATTATTATTCAAATTGTGGTTGATTTTTCTCATCCTCAAAAAGTGTAAATTGGAAAGGGTTGTTTCAAAACAAACTGCCTAATAAAATAGAGGTGAGTAACCTGCACTAAAAATCCTGATTTTTGCCGGATCGCACATTGCCCGGTGATCCCCCGGTCAACCCCGTCTCAAATGACCCCCGTGGGTTTATAATATTATCTATTCTTATACAACTCAATTTAAGCAATTAAATTTAACCTAAAATGAAAAGAAATAGATAGAGCAAACGCAATAACAAGATCTGAAACTGTTGGCAAGTAACCGATAAGGTAACATTATTCAATATATCCTAAACTAATAAAACAATAAATCCTTCAATATTTACATGAATCAAATGACCCGCGGGTCACCGAGTGACCCATCTGCTTATTGCAAGTGAATAACTTTAGTTCCAGAAAATACCATTATATAAAAATACTAAATTGGTTTTTAACTGAAATTATGAACGCACCATTATTATTCAGATTGTGGTTGATTTTTATTCGGAAAAATGGTTGCAGACCCCTACTTGAAAAACCCTAAATTTAACCAAATCTTGTCTCATCCTCAAAAAGTGTAAATTAGAAGGGGATAAATAAAAAAGGCCTAATAAAACAGAGGTGAGTAACCTGCACTAAAAAAATCCTGATTTTTGCCTCATCGCTCATTGTCCTGTGATCCCCCGGTCAACCCCGTCTCAAATGACCTCCGTGGGTTTATAATATTATCTAATCTTATACAACTCAATTTAATCAATTAAACTTAACCTAAAATGAAAGTAACATGAAGCCAGTAATGTAATCAAATATAACAAATCACATCATACAGTGGGACGGGGTTCGAGTCGCCGGGGGTGGGCATCCATTATCATCGCGATTAATCGCTATCTTCGTCCATAGGGCATAAGTTGTCTAGGACACCCAAATGTAACAAAAATATGTACCTATTCGGCGCATCGGGGCAGTCTAACCTAACATAATCGAACTTACCATGTCATCTGACCATGTAAGGACCCAAAAATCAAACGAGTCCTCCAATTTTTTCTTAATATATCATCACTTTTTACTAATTAACGTAATCCTTGCGGAAACCTAACCCAAACTTAACTTATCCAAACATGTCCAAGTTATCCTGCCAAAATATAATCCAACCTAAGCTAACCAAGTATAAACTAACTAATCAAACTTAATCTATATACCTATAACCGAGTCCAAACAGAAACCAAAATAAATCATCCAAACCTATCTTAACAAACACAGCCCAACCTAACCTAATCAAAGATAAATCGATATAATCTAACCAAACATAACCCACCCAACGTACGTTTAACCATACAAAACCAAATTTAACTGAACCCAAACTTAACATAACACAACTTAACGTAACTTCACTAAACTCACGAAAATTTCTGTGACAACTTTTGACAAACATACATCATAACCTAAAAACTTATAAAATCAATTTTTCCAAAGCTACCAAATGAAAAAGTCAAAAGTTATCCCCCTCGTTGTGGTTTACGTGCATGGCTTTGATGCAGCTGCACCAAACCAAAAGAAGGCACACGCGATATACCGATGTACCGAACACGTACATAAAATCAGAGTAAAACAAAAAAGGTACTAGTTAGCCTGGTTGCAGTTGCACGCAGGCATGAAAATGTCCGGTAAACCATCGTCAACCTCATCGGTAGCTTTGCTCGCGACTCGCGAGCAAACGTAGGCACAAGAACAAGAACCAACAGGCAAGAGAAACAAGAGTGCAGACCGCAACGTCTCGAAGAGACGCGCGACGTACTCACACATATGATCATACACTGGCTGCACAACAGCCAGCAACTTTGGGGTCGGGGCAAAACCGGCTTCGTCCAGCCACAGACTACGTACGTTTCCTTCTTCGCGCACGTGAAGTGGAAGATTGCGATGCGACTGGTTGTTGTTGATATTATGTTAAGACAGCATTCGCCAAAAAATACAAAATTAAGATATTCTTGAGCTTCTGTACATTGCCAAACCGGAAATATTTTCATCAACAAAGACTTGTTTTCCCAACTATTAAAAAAAAAAAATCAAGAAAACCGAAATTTTGTTTCAAAGCGAAAACAAAACATCTCAAAACAAGGATTTTTTGTTTATGTTTTGTTTTTAACAAAAACAAAATGTTTTCAAAACCAACATAATATTGTTATTCAACAAAAAGAGAAACAATTGACATGACATTGGAAAATATTCAATAAAAACTAGTTACGAACCTTTAAGTCGTTAAAAAATTAATGAAAATGTAGACGTTTCGATGACTTTAGTATTGAAAAAATCACTGGCAGGAATCAGTAAGTTGTGCCATGTCGTAGATGTTGACTTAATCCAAAATCATAAACCAAAAAACACTTTTTGCATTCACCAGAGTTCTGAGTATAAAGCGACACTGCGGAAGTGACAGATGCTATCAACGCACTAACACTGAAAATTAATAAATGAATTCCGGGATGCACGATGCACACGCGTATATTTCTGCAATTTGTCTTCTTCTGTGTTTTTTGAGTATGCCAGAGAGGAACGACCAGGTTGCGCACGACCGGCGACGGCAGGCGACACAGCACGACTGACTGCTGCTGTGCGAGTAACAGCGAGAATACTCTGCTGCGAAAACCGGTGTGAAACGCAACGGTGGTGAGTCCGACAGAGACGACTAGCAAGCGTACCTCCACTAAAGGTACTGGAGTAACAGCGATGGGGATATACTGTGCAAGCAAGCATAAGTAGATATATATGTTCGATGTGCAACGAAGAAGGATAGAAAGCGGTTGGCGCCTGGTGAGTTGGGCTTCGGTCTCGCGCTTTGCGCGCGCATACCCGTGCAATGCAGTCGCGTGAAACTCAATTCTAAAGCAGTAGCCCAACTTACGAGATACAGAGTGAAGAGTTTATAAAAGATACTGGTCTGATTCGCATACATTTGCAGTTTTCGAAAGACATTACCCATTTCTTCCAAACATAGTTCCGCCACTTTTTAATTGTCTATTTTGTAAATGTAAATGTGTTAAAGTCAGTTCAGTGCGAGAGTAGGCAACCCAAATATCAACGCATACGACGACGTCCGATCATGACCGAGGACGTGCGACGTCATCTGTCAATACG
>JAODAC010054921.1:0-53319 GCA_027575185.1 Mimaenictus wilsoni
ATGCGCAACTCACCAAAAATAATAACCAACACACAACAAGAAACCACTGACTGCATTCACACTATCACTCCACATCATGATCCAATATCAACAGCACAACAATAACAACAACATCACATTTACAATCACAATATCATGTCAACAAAAATAAACAATAAAAAGATAAAAATGTATTCCAGGCTGAAGGACGAGTTAGGTCGATAGCCTCCGGACCAAATACATTATTATTATTTATACATAATACCAATAACATTCGTATTTAATAATTTCCAAAATCAAATTTTCCACATAATTTCCTCTTTGAAACATAATATAGTTGATACTTAACCATGACTATCATAAGATGCCCATATAATTGCAACATTGTCGCGGGTTCTTACCTGAAACAAAGAAAAGATTTTATTACGTCAGTCGTAATTAAATTTATACACGTCGCAGTGCGATAAGATAAAGAAAAATGCCAGAAAACGAGCCCGATTTTTATTGCAATGGTTATTTTTTGAAATTATCGTCATCATCGGTTCGTTAAACAGCCGTAAAAATATCCATAAACGGAAATGTTGAGTGTCATTACTACAAGCAAGTCATTAAAATATTAGATAAGTGATGACTACACTTCGATGACTTTAATATTGAAAATGTATCAAGGTTTTTATTGGGTATTATAATTCTAAAGGGTGGAACCTCATTTATTTGACTGACGATTTTCAAGACTTTAACGCAAGATTAAGAATCGAAAATGTTATGAATTTATAGCGTAATTTTTTCACACAAAAACTTTCTTGAAGTTAAAAAAAGTTATGACTTAAAACTAACATTTCAAAAAACAATTAACATATTCTAGAGAATTTAATTATCTATAAAAAGAGCCTTTAATCGGAAAAATCGGTTCAGTACAATTGCCTCAATTATGTACGCAAAATCGGAAAACGGAAATAAAAAGTTAAATAAACTTTAAAAAATTATAATCACATTTCCGTTTTATGAGCTGTAACTTCGTAAATATTGAAGGTATCGACTTGAAATTTTCACGGAATATTCTTGAATAGTTAAGCTATTGACTAATCTATCCAAATATTCAATCTAATCCAAATTTCTAAATGACCAGGTAAATGAGGCCATTTAAAGTTACTGATTTTGACACAAAATTTACTTCTAAATCTACCTTCTTTGTTCAAATCCTTTAAATTTCCCTAAAATTGTCTTAAGATTACCTAAACCAGTCTGAGATTGATCTGTTTATTAATTATCCCTCGCCCTAGTTAATTAAATCACAATCGAACATGTCAATAACACAATTATCATCTAACCACACATCGTCGTAACCTCGGGTCGCATATAGTTGGATTAATAATTATTCCACACTTCAACAATAGTACAATCTAATTAAATCGAAGCCTGCAATGCTGTTCCTCTCTCTGGCCTCCCCTTCCTTCTCCTCTTCCGCCTGAATTTCCCTACCCCGACCTGCGCAAATCAGCTTACGGAAACTCAGGAAACTCGGGCAGTCGTCTGTAGAGTATCAGGACAGGTTGGGCGGCGCATCGTGAGTGAAATTTCGAATAGCGTAGATGCGCGGGTGTATGTAACGCATGCCTACCTCTCGATTTACGAGCAACGCTCATGAAGGAGAAGTTATGGCGTATCTCATTCGTTGGGGAATGGGATGTATTGTTGAATCGATGGAGTACGCGCGTGTGTGATGTGCTGGCCCACTCGGGAATTGGCAAATTACAGCTTCCGCTAATGGTATAAACTCCCAGCAAGCCGTTGGGCTGGGGTACGTCTCGGAATTCAGCCCGGTCCACGCACGCAAATTAACCCGCCGCCGAGAGGAGGGCTTCGTTTCACTAACCCGAGAGGATGGCTGCAACAATAATGCGGAAACACCCTCGAAATCGCGTTCGGCAAGACTCGCAAATTGCCCTGATATTGCGCCACGCCTAATAAGTCGATGGGCATTGTGGATTAAATTATGATTATTGGCCCAACTTAGCAGCAAGCATCTCATCACAGCCAAGTTATCGTTGTACTAATACCGCCAAAATTACCCGATCGTATAAACTACCTTGGCGAAGTTTTGGGGTAAGTGAAATGTGAAATTAGCTGTTTACTATATGTTCATTGGAATTTACTACGTATTCAAATTGAGGTAATTGGAAAATATATTTTTCACTTTGAAAACAAATGTCTTCAAAAGTGGAACTTCTACAGTAAAATGCGGCAATTTCAATTTGAAGACTAATCAAGATCATCAAGAGTATAGTTTTGGCAATAAAGTTCATGTTTAGCAATTAATAAAGTGTTAAATAGATCGATTTCTTCTTAATATCCAGCAATACAGAAAGCCCGCAAACAAAATGCAAAACAATCTGCAAATTAAGGACGTATTTTTCTCTTTGAAGACGTATATCTTCAAAAGAAGAACATACACAGTAAAATGCAGTTCAAATCTATGTTTATCAGTTGATTGAGTGCTATTTGTATCTATTTTGGGTTGATTTTTACTTATAAATAGGAACGCAGGAATGAAAATAGCATGAAAATGAAGTTTCAAAAAGAAATAATTGAAAAATGAAATAATTCTTTTAAATTTCCAGTTCCAAGGCGAATATCTTCAAAAGTATAACTTTAACCATAAAATAGTCGACTGATTTAGCTATTAACATAGTACTAGTTTGATGTATTTCAATATTGTTCATAGGAATAAACACAATCCTAGATATCAAATGCTTTAAAAATGAATTTTCATAATTTATAAATTGATGTCACAAATGTGACTTGTTTTTTCACTTTAAAAAGAAGACATAGATTTATGTTTAGCAATGACTAAAGTACTAATTTCATCGTTTCTTCTTGAATTTCAACAATATACCGAAGGTCAACGAACAAAATGCAAACCAATAAATGCCAGTTACAAAATGTGATGTATTTTTCACTTTGAAGACGTATATCATCAAAAATAGAACTTCTACAGTAAAATGCAGCGCAGAATCGTGTTTGTCAGTTAGTTTAGTGCTAATTGTATCGATTTTGGGTTGATTTTTACTTCTATATTGGAGCTTAGGAATGAAAATAGCATGACAATTGAGTTTCAACAACAAATAATTGAAAAAGTTTACATAATTCTCTTATATTTTAAGTTCGAAGGTAAATATCTTTAAAAGTATAACCCTAACAATAAAATGAACTACAGATTTAAGTTCAGCAATAAATATGGTGTTTATTTGATCTATTTTTGGTAGTTTGCTTCTATAAACATGGGCCAAGATAAAAAATATTAGAGTGAAAATGGAAATTCTTGGTAATTTTCATGTTTTTCGTGTTTTACACCACACAATCAATTTTATTATCGATAAATACCCTAAAACATAACAAAAAACTATAATCATATTACATAAATCTGATATCCTGCCGGAAGAAATAAAAAAAAATAGCAATGCTCTGGATTACTAGTGGATTGAAATTCGATAAAATTGTGTCTCGGTATGCGACAAAGGAAGGCGTGGAGTGAATGCCGAAACTCAAGGGATAATAAAACATATTTACCTTTTCACGTGGCTCGTTAGCGCGATGTGATGGTGTGCGAATTGATGTGCATGTGTATATGCATCTGTATGTGTATAAGGAATACAATGAGAAGGTGGAGACGTGCATCAATAAGTACATCGCTACGCTCGCATCATAACTGGCATATGAAAGGGGCATAATTGGATAATAAAGTAGACGACGGACGCACGTACGCTCAAAGTACGCGTTGCCGCCACCCGCCTTCACCACCGCGCCGCCTCCAACGAACGACGACAAATGTGAGCGCGGATGCACGCTGAAAAGGAACGCAGATTTCTCCGACGGGTTCTGGCAGGAGGAAGGCAACCGTACTGCACCGCACTGTACCGCCATGCATCACAATTGAAATTATGCGCATTATTATGATGAGAAGCTGCATACTTGTCACACCGACACCGACGCACACGCATATATATTGCATTAAAAAATCAAATAAAATTATACTTGCTTATGTGCGAAGGATTTAATTCCCATGATTCGGGATGCATTTTTTCATATTCAAAACGCATGTCATTAAAATTATGAATAACAAAAGGTAGGGAAGAATTGATGAATACAAATTGACTTTTATGTGATGCGGTTAATCAAAAAAAAGTTTAGAACAATATTTTATTTCCTAAATTACAAAATTTGATTATAAAACGTTTAAAATGTATGTTATGCGATCAATTTATTAAATTTCAGAATGCATTGCAGCGAAATGTGAATAGTTCGCCTAAAATTAATTAATATTTTGAAATGTAAACTATTGATACATTTTATTTCAATAAGTGTTTTATTAAAAAGAATAATAAAATCCCAACTTTCTTTGTGTTAGTAATTTTTTTGATAATTTCATCACTAAAATGAAAAAAAATATATATATAAGATAGTGCTCATTTATATAAACATTACTAAAATACATCAATTTAGTAATTGCTGAGGCCGAATCTGAAGGTCACTCTGTTGTCATAGTTATACTTTTGAAGATATTCGCTATTGAACTTGAAATTTAAGAGGATTATTATATTTTTCAATTTTTTCTTTTTGAAACTTTATTTTCTTGTTATTTTCATTCCAACGTAAAATAGATATAATTAACACTATTTAGTATAACTGATAAACACGAATTTGAACTGCATTTTACTGTGGAAGTTCTACTTTTGAAGATATACGACTTCAAAGCGAAAAATACGTCCACAATTTGCAATTGGAATTCATTATTATTGCATTTTGTTTGCTAGGCTTCGGTCTATTCATGGAAATCATGAAGAAATCGACAAAATTAGTACTATATTAGTTGCTAGACATGAATGGGTACCTTATTTTATTGCCAAAGTTATACTTTTGAAGATATTTGCCTTTAAAGTAAAGAGAATTATAAGATTTTCACATTTTGCAATTGGCACAATTTATAAATCATGAAACTTCATTTTTCAAAGAATTCCGTTCCCTAGGCTAATGTTTATTCACATACACAACACTGAACTACATCAGTTTAGTATAATATTAATTGCTGAGCACGAATATGACGTTCATTTTGTTGACATAATTATACTTTTGATGATATTCGCCGTTCAACTTGAAATTTAAAAAAATTATAATATTTTCAATTATTTCTTTTTGAAACTTTATTTTCTTGCTATTTTCATTCCTTGGCACCCATAGTTAATTAGAAATCAACGTAAAATATATACAATCAACACTAAATTTACTGATAAACACGAATCTGAACTGCATTTTGCTGTGATAGTTCTACTTTTGAAGATATCCGGCGTCAAAGTGAAAAATACGTTCACATTTTTAAAATTTCCTAGTGAATTATCAATTTCAATCTTTAAGTCGGTGAAAACATGAAAGTTGAAGTCGTAGATATTCCCAGACAATCGCCAGACACCTGAACCTGAGCTTTAAGGAAGCCATAAACTGTTAGAAGTACATTGAAAAAAAGTGACCAATGGGAAGTTGGCAGTTATTTTTCAGCAGCGAATTATTCTTTCATATAAAGTATACCAAGTTTCCTGCAATATATCAGGTTAGATATTTTTAATGAAAACATCGATTAAATCAATTGAAACATCAACTTTTATTCCCCCATTCGATATTTTTTAATAATCAGAGATAAATTAGTGTCAATTGCCTCTGCATTTTATTCCTACTCTTGTTGTAGACTAAGCACTTTCGTAGGTTGAGTTTCGTGGGCGTCCATATTAATCCGTCAATCACACAAAACAATTAAAGCTCGTATCCACGTGTAAGAGGATACGTTAAGTGTTGCTCAACGATCGACTCGCACTGTTTTTCGTCTCGCTGCGTCCTGCTGCATCGCGCCGCCTGTCTTGTCGCGCAATCAGTTAGGAAAAGTTCTCGCGTCGACGATATCGAGTTGCACTTAACTTTTATTTGCCCCGGCAACTATTCTATCAACTTCGGTAATTTTAGTCCAACGAGATTCGCTCCGACGTCAAGCGCACACACAACAGATCTCTCTCCTCCAACCAAACCCGGTCGCGGTGTGGAGCTGTGATAATATTTGCTTTGGCTCTCTCTGGGTGACGGTCCAGAGAGAGCCAAAGCTCGAACTCGGAAACTTTTTTACTTCAACTATGCTTAATGCATGTACGGAGTATAGCCGTGCATGAAGTCGAGTTGTGTCATTATTTGTACGTTGTGCTGTTATTGTTAAACTGAGTTTGGCATATTCAACAATGTATCTCAGTGGATTTTATTACTTTGTTTCAAAACATAAGTTTTATAATATGAATAGAGATGTGGCGGCAATCCATTGCCGCACAAGCAATATTAACATTAATAAACCAAATCTGAATCACCAACCTTATTAACAACGTAATCTGCACTTATTCAACATTCACCAGACTAAACACAGAAAATGCTGACTCCTCAACATCGACACGGCGTAGCGAGATCGCGACCTCGTGTTCCGCTGCGACGAACTCAAGAAATGGTCGCCTCAGCATTTCCACCTGATATAAATAGTCCACAAGTCAACACCATCAATCAAACTGGTACGCAGTGCAGTTCAGTTCTTCACTCAGTCATCGTCATCAACATCACCGACGGCGAGCCCGACACCAGCAGCCTCCACCAGCGATTTCGCCATCGACTTTGCCACCGGCCTTCGTCATCAGCGATTCCGACGTTTTCACTACCTGCCGCGACGACCAGCGCCAATCGTTCACCTCCGCCTGCTGCCTCACAGGATTTCCATCATTTTCTATCTCCTTCATTGCTATATCGTTTGTTACATATATTGTGGTATAATAAAATCCCACAGAGATGATTGGTATAATTTTCTAATAAATTTATTCATATTTATTTGAACTTGTCTAATATAAAGGAACAAATATAGAATTAAAATCTAGTTCCGAAATGAATAATTGAAAAAAAAAAGACACACTTCACTTAAATTTCAAGTTCGAAAGCGAATATATTCAAAAGTGTAATTGTTACAATAACATTAGTTACAGAATTATGTTTGGCAATTAATAAAGCACAGATTACTGCGACTTCTTCTTGATTCGCATCAGTAGATGGATCGCCAGAAAACAAAATGCAATGAAAGCCATGTGCAAAATGTGGACGTATTTTTCACTTTGAATGCGTATATCTACAAAAGTAGAACTTCCACAGTAACATGCAGTTCAGAATCGTGTTTATCAGTTAATTTATGGTATTTATTTTACGTTGATTTCTAATTACATATGGGTGCCAAGGGATGAAAATAGCATGAAAATAGTTTCAAAAAGAAATAATTGAATATCTTTACCTATGTCAACAAAATAAACCTCAAATTCGTGCTCAGCAATTAATATTGTACTAAACTGATATATTTCAGTGTTGTTTATAAAAATCAACATTAGCCTAGGCAACAATATACTTTGAAAAATGAAGTTTCATGATTTATAAATTGTGTCAATTGAAAAATGTCAGATATCTTATATATTTTTTCACTTCGGAGGCAAATATCTTCAAAAGTATAACTTTGGCAATAAAATAAGGTACCTATTCATGTTTAGCAATTAATATAGTTTCATTATGTCGATTTCTTCATGATTTTCATGAATAGACCGAAGCGCAGCAAACAAAATGCAAGGAAAATGAATTCCAATTGCAAAATGTGGACGTATTTTTCGCTTTGAAGTCTTCAAAAGTAGAACTACCACAGTAAAATGCAGGAAAGATTTGTGTTTATCATTTACTTTAGTTGCAATTTCATGTATTTTGGGTTGAAATATACTTACGTCGAGGAATGAAAATGTCATGAGAACGAAGTTGCAATAAAAACTGAAATTGAAAAATGAAACATACTTTTCTAAAATTTTAAGTTAGAATGTGAATATCTTCAAAAGTATCACTTTAATGATAAAATTATCGACTGATTCATGTTCAGCAATTAATATAGTACTAATTTGATGGATTTCAATATTGTTTTTAGGAATAAACACTACTCTGCGCATCAAAATGCTTCGAAAATGATGTTTCATTCTTGATAAAGACATTCATAGTCATGCCTTGAAATATTTCCATAGTTTACTGTCAGAAGCTCAGAGGAAGACAATCACCAAACTTCACAATATCTCATTGATGGAAAAAACGGAAGGATCTTTTTTGTAAATAGAGAAATTGTTATTTGAAACAATGCATTAAAAATTAACGCATTTGAATAAATTATCAGTCATCCTGTGATAAATTTAATGTGCAACGATATGAAATCACTCGTCAGCATCGATAAATTCAAACAACCTCGAATTCGCAGCGATTTTCGGCATTGTACGCATACTCGTCGTACGGCTCGTACTTTGTTATTCATGGCACATCGAATAAAATGAGCATCGTAACCTATCGTGACCCATCGTGACGACGATCCAATATGTTTCGCTAAAAAAACGCACCAGCAAATTCAACGCAATGTTGTATATTTCAATCCAATTTACAGGATGTACCAAAAATATTCGACAAAATCATAAAAAAATACTCTACAAACCTGTGATTGACTTTAATATTTATTTATAAATTTTATTATAAGGGCTTATTTCCTAAAAATAAGAAAAGCTTGATGAAACAAATTTTTAAAACTTGCAAAAAAGTGGGTTTATTGTTAAACATTTTCTAATGGCATCTGTAGTTTGAAAGTACCATAGTAAAAATGAGGCGAAACGTGTAAAAAAGAATTTATTACCCTGCATATTGGCAGCTGAGGGGTGTATTTCCAGGGTTTGAGGGTTTCGAAAAAACTCGTGCGAATCGCAAATAAATGTGTATTGCGCGCAGCCGTCGTCGACAGGCATAATTTAACAATTTTTTGCGAAAAAGCTCGCACCCATTGAGGCGGCGCAACGACGAAAAGCTCTTCGATGCGAGGTAATGCCGTCATATAACCCGAAAATGGCATGGAGTCAAGCAATTCTAGGTTATGGACACAAAAAGCTACGCCAATTTGTAAACCCAATGAAATTATAAAGAGTCTGCAAACGCGATTTTTGCAAAATCGTTGTTCGTTGCCTTAATGTACTGCAACATTGCTAATGCGAAGTATCGACATTAATTTCCTGATTATTTCCCGTCCAACAACATGTACGAGTATTTCTACACACGGATCTTTAACACCAGCGATGGAGTGATGGAGTAAGCTTTTAAGAGGTTGGTAGAGGTTTAAGAGGTTGGCCCTGAAAGACGCCTGCAATGACTGTAGGGAACTGAACCGAGCTGAAAGTCGAATGTCATTTTGGCACCTCGTAGGCCTGAGGATATTACGGTGGCGGAGGCGCCGTGCGTTTAACATGCATGAATTCATTCTGAAGAAATTATGCTCATTTATAACCGCTTTTTGTCGGGTCTGCGTGTTTCAGGAGAGGAGCACGAAGTACGAAGTGGTCGAGATGGATGAAGACTAAGCGATACTGCGTGCACACAATCAACTCCTGCAACGTGAGCACCGACACAGGGTCTCTCTCACTGCAGCGAGGAGATTCGCGAATCAGATCCAACCACCCAGCGTAGTTGATGGAACATTCAAGATTTGGTATTCAGTCAAGTTTTCCAGAGATTCCAGAGTAGAGAACAACACTGGGGAGAGAAAAAGGTTGAAAACGAAATGTTGGAAAGTGTTAAGGAATTTCGCCACGACCATGCCGAGAGAATCCTGCTGATAAGCTAAATTAAGTTTGGTGAAATAAATGATACACATTCATATTTCCTTGGAGTTTTTTTTTTTAACAATTTAAGCTTAACTATTAAAGAAAAACTGAATATTAAAATTAAAAAAATAAAATTAAGTTTCAAATTGACTCATTTCACTTAATTTTTAAGTTTGAAGGCCAATATCTCAAAAACTATAACTTTGATAACAAAATGAGCAAAAGATTCATGTTCAGCAATTAATACAGTACTAATTTGTTGTATTCTAGTATTGTTTATAGGAATAAACAGTAGCCTGGGCATCAAAGCCCTTTGAAAAGGAAGTTTCTTAATGTATACATTGATGTAATTCAAAGTTTTAGAAAGAAGTTTTTAGAGGACTGTAACTCTTGTAAAGTTCATAGTCGTCCCTGGAATGAAAATTGATCTTCCATAAACAAAATTAAGCAATTTCTATGCAGTTATTTCAACCAAGAAAAAGATGGATTTACATTATGCTAATATCGACATCCTATCACCCAGGTAAGCTTGATGCAAAATATGGGATCTCATCCTTCGAAGTACCTTCATCTTCATTTCCTTGAGAGCTCAACACCATCCCAATCCTTCCGTTCTACATTATGATGTATTGGGTAAAAGTTACCGCAATCTTTTCGCCTTTCCCCGTTTTCCCTCCTCCTTCTGAAAGGTGCGATTTTCATATTTCAGGTCAAAGTACGGATATCCCATCTTTCGCCTTCGAAAGGTATTGGAACACTTCAAAAGCATTGAAGAGCAAACACTTGAAGAACATCGTAAAAAATCTCCAATTCAGTATTCAGCATGTCTTATAAGCAAATTAATAATCTCCTTTAAATATGTATCTAGTATAACTTGCTATAAAATACTCCAGAATGATTGTACCGTCTATAAATCTATAAATTTCAACTTTCTGATGCTAGAAGCGTTTTGGCAAACCAGAATGTCGGGAAAGTCGAAGCAGGTTCGTTTCAAGTATGAAATTTCGCCCTCGAGGCAAATTATTCATCGACCAACGACGTAAAATGCAACCACGAGACGTAAAATGTATAAATTTATATAAGCGTTTCATGCGACGGTTTAGTTCAAGCAGATAGAATTCGCGACGATCGTACTCGATGATTACCACTAGGAAAACTGCTATACAGTGGACGATTTTAAGAAAAATGCGGCATAAATCGCCGCTGAGGGCTTAAAAATACACATTTCGCGTATGTTTATCATGAATTTTACCAAATTTAGAACAATGTTAACGGAATAAATGATACTCCGCTAGATAGCTTAACTCTTTTGCAAAATTAATCAATAGTTAAAATTATTATTTTCTTTTTTTACTCAGGGATATCAATGATAGATTTTACCCTTTAATCACGATAGGAAGGAGAAAAATGTATTCTACGAGTTATATATCAGCATATTCTCAATTTCCTGATCTATTAAATGGTATATAGATTATTTATATTTTACTTGTGTGCGATCCTTTTTTCTGGGTGTATATAAGAGCGCGCTATGGACAGCATGAAAAGATTTTTGCTCGATTTACAGGGACTGTGCAGTTCACTGCGCGGACTTATATAGTCGCGCACAAGCAGGATAATAACATTCTATATACTATTTAATAGATTATGAAATCTAGAATATGTTGATATAAGACGCGTTGAATACAGTTTACTCCTTCATATCATAAGAAAAGGGCAAAGCCTACCCTTGATATTTCTATGTAAAAAATAAAAACTTTAAATTCTAACTACTGATAATTGTCGTAGAAGAGTCAAGCTATCTAATACCGTGTCAATCACTACAATAGCACTATTATAAATATGGCCAAATTCGTGTTAAAGAGATGCGTAATGTTACCTTTTAGCGCTTATGGCGCTGCGTCGATTTATGACGCTTATTTCTTGAAATCGCTCCACTGTGTGTGGCGTATCAGACGACCGACTCTCGGAGATAAACTAAAGTGGATCAAGTGAAAAGCAAAAAAGTGATGAAAATGACAAAATCATCGTTGGCTGTCGGCGCTCGAATTGCATTTAAGACCGACAGATAAAGTCAAGGAGTGTAGAAAGAGAGAAAAACTGAAAATGAGAGAGCTATTTCCCTCTTCAAAGAGAACCAGTAAGAGAAAAAGAGCGAGAAACTGAGAGAGATAGAGAAAGCGAGAACATGGACAGAGAGAAAATGAGAGAAAACGAGAGATAAAAAGAGAAACAGGGTAAAAGTTGCGCGTATTTATCCAGAAGAATTTGGTTAAATAAGCGCGCCTTGCGGCGACCACACCGCAGGAATGATATATACGTAGCAGGGAGCTAGTCTTCTTCTTCGTTTGAAGCTCGAAGGCATGGGAAAGAGGCAAGTTGCAGTTAATGGAATATTGATTGAAAAAATGAAGCAAAAATGACTTCTTCGTCGTGGGGATGAATGTACACACGGCCACGACGTTCTGCCACCCCCGAAAATAAAATAAAACGCAGAGCTCAAATCCAGATGCAGTCGTCTTGAAGAGGAATGCAAAGTCTGCACTTTTTGCCTCTTGCCGCGAAGCGAAATTCGATAAATATTGAAAAGATTTCAATTTTATTTCATTTCTATCTGCATCTTTTATAAATATTGCAAATCCCGACAAGTCCCTTTTAAGAGAAAAGTGCAAAAAGTTGTGGCCAAAAACGAAAGTAGACAAAATTGAGGACGAAGCGATTTTGTGTATATGTGCAGAATTTTGTTTGCAATTTATCCTTTATTTTATTCATGTCAGGATTTCGGTATTAGTTTTTAGCTCGTTCTATTCCTCGTTCTGCTAGCACCCTTCGATAACTTTCCACGCGGAATAACAATGGGATTTATTTGGTTGTTATTATGTCGGGCACGACTTACACCCTTTCGTGTTATTCCGAGGTTTTCCGCAACTCACCACCCGCTAGAAAAGTATTACAATATCACCAATCACTGACCCTAAAAATGGGAATATCAATAAAGGATCTAAAGTATTGAATAAAGTAGTAAATTTTCCTATAGGCAAGTTCAAAGTTTCTTTTTAGATAAAAATGCGGTTGAAATATGTTCAATCTGCTTTTAGCATGGTTGCATAACAGTAGTATATTTTGGCGAGTTGTAAGACTTTCCCTACTCCAACTTCTTAGCTGGAATTATGTTAGTTTTAATGGTACTTTCAAAAAATCGATTTTTCAACGTTTTTCCTTGATGTATACATAGATCCGAGGCGATAGTGCGTTTTGGTGAGTTGTGAGACTTCCCCCACTACATCTTCATTGCTCAGGTCATTCTAGTTTAAGATTTTAACACTTCTTCTAACAGAAAACTATTAAATTATTGCGTTCAAATATGTTTTTTTTCTACAATCTTACTTGAAACACACATATATGCAGTGCAGTATTGCGTTTAGCTAGTTGTGACATTTCCGTCACTCCAATTTCATTGAGAAGCTAACGCAGTTTCAAATTAAACACTTATTCAAATAGGAAACTATGAAATTATACCATTTAACTCTGCTTTTGCGTAGCTGTGTGGCATTAGTATGTTTTAGCGAGTTGTAAGTCTTCCCCTACTTCACTGCTTCACTGCTGGAGACATTAAGGTTTCATTCATACCTTCAAAGAATTAATTTATCAAGGTTTTTTCTAAAGATATACATAGCACCGAAGCATTAGTGCATCTTGGCGAGTTGTCAGACTTCCCCCATTCCAACGTCATTGTCCGCGTCACTCTAGTTTAAGATTTTAACACTTAATCAAACAGGAAACTATAAAATTGGCCAAATATTTAAATAATATTCATCATTATCGGTTTCCTACACTTCTCAGTTTCACTCTGTCATTTCACCCCAATTAACCTGTCACAGCACGAAAGAAAAAAAGAGAAGAAAAAAACGTAACTAACGACTAACAAGCAGGAGGGTCTGACTAAATAGCACAAAACTCATTGAAAGTGGCAGCCAGGGTGTCCATTTGCCCTTTTAGCTCGTTGAAATTGCGTGACTCGAATATCTAATCAAAAATGCGCCACCGAGAAAAAAAAAGAGACAAAACAAAGAAAGAAAAAAGGAACAACATTAAGACAGGAAATTGTTACGTTGGAAGCGTAGCGTGGCCTCAAGAGGAAATCCTGAAAAATGCGACCACACAATTGATTGAATAATAATGTCCGACAAATGGGCATTGAATAAGAAATGAAAACACTATACAATTCGTTTGTTTTTCGACTAAAGTGAATTATTTAATATTCGCCTGCCTGCGAACGTAACTTATGAAGATTGATGAAACTTTGTGACTAAATATATGTCTAAATGCGTTCGTACTCTTAGTTTTATATCGCAGTTTGATTTCTTTACTTCCTCGAGCAAGCAATTAAGTGCGCCCAAAAGCTTTTGCGCTTTACGTCGCTTTGCTTTTTTGAAAACTGTCGCATGCCCGGCGCCTCCACCATTTCGCACAAACACTTGGCGTATTTAACGATAAGCGACAAAAGAAATCTGGAACAATGAACAATGAGGCAGAACGCTTTCCGAACGCGTTTGGCGAGCGTGGAAATTTCCTTTTTCTACCCTGCCTCTCATCCGAGTGTATTTATATGCGTCGATTTCATTCGCACCCTCCTCCTACTACTACTGGAGTTTCTACATTACCGTCCTGCAACTAGACTTAGTGGGGACGGCAGGCAAGGAAACGAGGAGAGGAATTGAATTGAAAAAATATTTTCCTACTTAGCGATAATTAAAATCCCAAAATCCTTTTCGGGGTGCGTTTTCCGGTTTGCTGGTTGCACGCCCGGCCGCGTTTCATCATTATCGTGATTTACCCGCCGTGAGTGCGAATGATGAATGCGCGAATACAGTCTGAAAAGAGCTGGGCGCTAATGAAAAAACAACAATTCTAAATTTTTCCATCTCGCATTTAATATAAATTCACGCAAACGAAGGACTTAGCACAATGCCTTGATAACGCAAGGCAACTAATGATGATGGCAAGGTGATGATAAAAATTTGTAGATAACGAAGTTTGCTTTTAATTATTCCTAAAACTGAGGGCCGTATAACAAATAATTTAGTTTGTTATCGAAAAAATGTTTTCGGCATTTTTTGGCTCAATTCTTTTCTGTTAAAAAACAAGGAAAATACGTTTAATCTGTTTATTTGTGGCAATGGTACATTTTGGCGGGTTAGGAGACTTCCCCCACTCCTCCTCCATTGCACGACTCACACTACATTCATTCGTGTCTTCAAAAAATCGATTTTTAAACGTTTTCAGCTACTAAAACATAATTATAGACTTGGAAATGAAGTAGTTAGTATGTTTTTCCCGGTTTTGAGACTTTCCCGATTCCTATTCATTGCCTCAATTACTCTACATTCATTAGTGACTTCAAAAAATCATTTGTTTAACGTTCTTGCTATAAAAACATAAGTTTATGTAATGATTCTTTTCTACAAGTGTTTCAAATAATTTTATTTTCAGTTTATTAAATCTCTTCGCTGATGCGAGAGAAATCATTCATGAGTTGCTCATAACTAAATAAACTAGATCAATGAAGGGTGGGCTTGCTGAAGATGGAAAATATGGAAGGGTAAAGGAAGTGGAAACCTTCGAAGACAGGTTTGGGCGGGTTCTTTCCTATTAGATCTTCGACTATTCAAAAAAGAATATTTGGTACAGTTCCTTTTTATTGAAAAATAACTAAAAAATGAGTTAAATCTATTTATACATTAGTAGTGAGTAGTAGCGGCAGTAGTTAGTATGTTTTGGCCGGTTTTTAGACTTCCCCTACTCCAATTCATTGCCCCACTCATTCTACCTTCATTAGTGACTTCAAAAAATCATTAGTTTAACGTTTTAACTAAACAAAAACATAAGTTTATGTAATGATTCTTTTATACAAGTATTTTAAATGATTATTTCTTTTTCCAGTTTATTAAAACTCTCCGCTGAAGCGAAGAAAATCATTCTCATTCGTTAGTCAGTCGCTCAGAACTAAATAAACTAGATAAATGAAGGGTGGGCTTGCCGAAGAAGGAAAATAAGGAAGGGTAAAGGAAGTGGAAAGCCTTCGAATACAGAGTTGAGGGGATTCTACCCTATTAGATCTTCGACCGTCCGAGTTTTGGACGACTCTCCCGAAACTCAGAGAGTTCGCCTACGAGATTTCACTTGCAAATGGCCTTGCACGCCAAGCAAGAAGAAGATAATCCATCTTTTGTGGACTATTTATGTGGATTTATTGCTTAAGCTGTATGCGTACTCGAAAGGAAAATGCAGACGTCGTCGAAAGAGGCCGACAATCAAATGGACCCATTGAAATCATTCCCGAAAAAGCTGGACAAATTTACAACTTTGCAAATTTCTCCACCGAAAAGTCGACTGCCACAAAACTTCCTTAAACTACGGAAGATATACTAAGAAGATACAGAAATTCCGCCGTTATGCGGAAACGAGTTCAATACTTAAAAATGTCGCAAACGTTTCCGTGTTTTCACATTTGCCAACATTTGGTTTGCAAATCATCAAATGCCGGCGGGTGCAACTGTCTGGCGACATGACGGAATACATGAATTTTCACAGTCGTACACACGTACACATGATGCCGCCACATCGGCTGGGCGGGGGGGGGGGTTGACGGGGTGGGCTGGAAATATTTATTAATCCAGTACCGCCACCGCCAACCGGTGACGCACGCATCGCATCACATCATCATATTTATAAGTGTGCGCAACTCGTGCAGCTGACGCACATTAAAACATGCACCACGGAATGCCGACAGGATTCAGCAGGATGCAGGACATCCCGGAGCAGATGGCTTTTTTAAACATGCATGCTCTTCCTACCACTGTCGTCATGCTACATTATTGGTAAAAAATAATTGAAGAACTAGGAGACCTACTAAAATGTAGATTTGTCGTGTCGTAAACAAGCATAATCAAAATTTGTATCAAATAATTAAATGGAATTTAGATTGACTATCTAGAAATGTTACACTGGAATTTTTACCGGATAGATTTATTTAAAATCGTGAAAAAATGATAAATGGTAAAAATAAACCAAAAATGTACAATTGTTCGAACAGAAATTACCTTCGACAGTGCTTTTTACATTTCAAAAAATAAACGACATGTTAATATCAAATTAGTAAAAGAGGTCTTTCGTTGTAATTGCGTGATTACAATCTAACCATACTCATTATATTCCATATAAATTAGTAAAATGTAGAGTGGGGGAAGGTGCAGAACTCGCAAAGATATTCTACGATAAACATGTATAAAAAGTCGAATAACTAAAAGAGTTTTAAAGTTAGAATCATGAAATTTGGTACATACATTCTCTAAGACCTGTGCCATGCTCCCTGAATACTAAAAGTATTTATCTCTTATGTTCCTCGAGTTATGTGCTATCTAAGAATTTCATTTCAAAGTTTTTTTTGGTTATTCACAAAAATTGAAAATGCAAATAACTATTAAACCTTTACAGATAGAAATATCAAATTTGGTACACGTATCATCATAGGTAATAACTTCCTTCCAAATTTGATAACCTCAACTTTTATATACAGGACGTTATAAACCATGAAATTTAAAGGAAAATTTTGAATATTTAAGAAAGATTGTACATACTTTTTACCTAGTTAAATTAGTAAAAGAGGTTTTTCGTTGTCATTGCCTTGTTACCATCTGACAATCCGCATTATATTCCAAATGAAAATGTATTGGTTGCTTGGTTCTCATTTCTACTTTTTTGGTGTGCCGTGCAATTGCATGACTCAACGTCTGAATCTTCCTGTACAGATGTATTACTGTTGTAGTATTTTCGCGATGTGTTTATCGTTTTTCTAGTGTTTTCTGGCCGACTCTTAACGACATCGCACATTACCTCTCATTGTGGCCCACCCTCGCGCGCAACTGTAAGCGCTCATAATAAATAGCGGGCGCAAATAAAGCAAAGCAGGATAAAAACGGCGGCGAAACTTATTATTATCGTCGATGGCGGTGGTAGTGGTGGTTGTCTGATGGTCGGTGGAAATGAAAGAAAATGACGGCAGGCGAGGCACGTATCTGCGATGATAGCGGCATCACAATGACAAGAAATTATATGTCTACTTAATGAAAATCTACAATAATCGTTGCGTAAAAATATGAAACTTCTACTTTATAATCATGATGATACAAGTAGTGTCATGTGGTTATTGTACAATACTGATACAGAACAATATTGTACAATACGCAACAGTGAAAAGTGAGGGCCGAAAGAGGCACAGACGCGGTAGAAAATGTGAAGTGGGGGAAGGCGTAGAACACGCAGAGATATACTAAGGTAAACATTTATAAAAAGTCCAATAACTATAACAGTTTTAAAGTTAGAATCATCAAATTTGGTGTATATATTCTCCAAGACCTATATACCTGAAATTATTCCTGAAATTTTAAAGTGTTTGTCTTATGTTCCTGAAGTTATGAGCCATCAAAGAATTTATAAATAATTTCAACATTTTCTTGTTAAATTCACAAAAAATAATTAAAAATGCTAATAACTATACAAATTTTACAGCTAGAAACATCAAATTTTGTACTCTTATTACCCAATACATGTGCTAACTTTCCTCCAAATTTGATAATACCAACTTTTATATACAGGACGTTATATACCTTGAAACTCTAATCTACGAGAATATTTAATAAATTGTATTAACGTATAGAACACGCGAAACCACCTTACCGTGGATCACTATAAACTATGATCAGTGGGGGAAGATGTATAACTCGCAGAGATAAACAACTGTAAACCATTATAAACTGCAATAAAACTTCAGACGGTGGCGATAAAAGATGGAATGTCGTGATATGTCACCGGAACATCCACTATTCTAGACTTCTCCAAATAGGAAATAGACGAAACAGTTGACAAGTTGGCAAGTCCTAAGAAATAAACGTAACCCCGGTGATGGAAGCATATAAAATTTTAGATTTCTTTCGTATTTTCATAGTTTTTAAAATTTGTAAAAAAATTACGGACTTTGTGAACTCTCTTTTCAATTAAATCTTGTAAAAATCACTATGTTTATTAAGTAATTAAGTAAATAAGTGTAAAACACCTAGTTAAAATTCCTCCTCGATGAAAACTTGGCGACATTGAGCGATCTCTGTGAGAGAGGTGAAACTAACCGTTTTATACTTTGCATAAACAAAACATAAAGTTTTACATCGACAGCACACATTTTTGGGACATGAATACGACAGCGTATGCTTGCCTTTTACGTCGATCATAAAAGTCACGCGTGCTTCTGGAAAAAGGAACTTCGATATTACTCGCACAACCCGAAATTATTTACCACGGGTATGGTTGATGTGTTTACAAATTGACAAATTTCGTTTTTTTTTTAGTTCAGTGAATGTAGTTTGAAATCGCTTAACGGAAGAGGTAAACTGGAAATAATACAATGAACTGAACATTGAGCATGTTTACCCAACAAAATTGCACTAAACAATATGGGCCGGTGCCGGGGTTCTGCGTTTTTTTCAGTAGGGTATCGGAGTAGAATGGTTCCATTAGTATCTTCCTTTTTGTGGTTGTTTTTGCGGGTTGGGAAAATTTACAACAATCCAAAATGTTGAAAATATGTGCTTGTATTGCAACATTGTTCATGCGGATGCATTTGGGAAATGAAAATGTAGAGGCATGAATGTGGAAAATGTGGTCTGGACAAAAGAAAACCATTGTTTCAATTAACCCAATACGGTTTAATTGTGCAGGGTTAGATTTGGGGATATAAATGTTTTGAATATTTTCAAAAAGGACTTTGATTGTTTGAAAACGCAAAGAACACGAAATTTGATTGATTTGATTGATTGATTTTTTTTTCAAAGGCATGGCGCCGATTTCCGATGATTCCCGAGTCTCCGTAGAGCTAGTAAAGTAGTAGTAGGGGAAGTCGTACAACTGGGAAAAGTATACTACTGACACCGAGGTACTTATAAACAGCCTGAACATATTTTCTCCGTGTTTTTTTTGTTGGTAAATAGATTGTAGCTGTCTGACACGATGGAATTCCTTCATTTCACATATTTCATAACTACATTGTGGTAGTCGAGGCATAGTTCACCGTATTTCATTTCGACCTGCTTCTCTTTGTCTTATTTCATTTTATTGTTAATATCTTCCGTTTGCGCCCATCCCCAGCGCGCCGAAATTGCCATATTTTGTTGTGATATGTTATGGTTGGTTTTCATCGTCTCCCGGCCAACGTTGGGCATAGGGGAAGAGAACGAACCCGGAAAAAAAGAGCAGAGGGAAACGTTTAAGTTTGTGCAGCGTCGCACCGTTTTTGTTGATATGTTTACGGAAGCTTTATATGGCTGTGCGAAAGCAGGAAGACGTGAAGCGAAAAATAAAATACTTACATGGAAGGTTGGTTGTCTCGGCCATTACGCGCAACAAAGAGAGAAAATGAAAAACAGTTATTAAAACCTCTGCATTGCTCAATAATTTAGAGTTTATTTTCGTAATAGATGCTCGCGAAAGACGGTAGTTTTTGTGAATAATGTGTTTGGCACCGTGTCTTTTGGTCCGGGCTTTGTTGTATTAGGTCCCAGCAAGGAAAGAGCGCTTTCTGCAGTCGGCGGGAATCCACCCTGCACCAACGCCCCGGTTGGTGCAGGGCGGTGGTTCTCGGGAGTCCGCATTGAATGTGAAAGTGGTGTCGCCATAATTCATTCTGCCACGTCTAGGTCGGTTGGGACGTGTGGCGAGTGCGAACGGAACGCCAAAAGGGAGGTGCTCGCCTAGGACTTCTCTCGGCGACCCGGTCTTATGGTCCCCAAGTTCCTCGTCCTGCAGCCAGGACGTCTAGTGTGTCTAGACGTCCGACATTCACGGCGATATTTTCCGCGAAATAAAATCGAAGGAGGTTTATTATTATTATCATCATTGTGGAACTCATGCCCTCGGGCTGGTTTTCCCATCAAATTTATGGCTTTTCAATGTTAAAACCGATAAATTATCATCATAGGGGACACTTACGTCCTTGAACGTAAATGATAAAACTATAAAATATGTTTATATGCATTAAGTTATGGCGAAACACATGAAATGTAATAAAATCAACTTTTTAATAATCTACTATGTATTTTCGGATTTATTTCGTGAAGTGTCAAGGTGATAGTGATAAAAGTTATTACAGAATTTAAGAATTTGTCAATTATCATGCATAATTTCTGAGATATAAACCTTTTAAATAATTAACAACGTCACTCAGAAAATATAAATGTACCGTAGAATAAAAATAGTGCGCTGCATATAAATGTAGGTTAACTTTGAAGCTCCCTATCTCAAAAACTAGTAAGGATTTTGAAAATTTTCTTAAATAATCTGAAAGATAACTAAAAGATCTTTCTAACGAAAGCCATTTTGTTGTTGTGACTTTAAAAATTTTGGAGATACATGATCTAAAATATTGAAGATCAATTTATAGTTTGGTCTCATTATTACTGTGCGGTACCTGGACTATTTTTCACAATTTTTCTTGAAAATTTTTGTAAATCGATAAATTATCGTTATATGGGGACATTTATGTTCTTGAACGCAAATGATACAACTATAAAATATGTTTATATGCATTTTTATATGCACGAAACACATGAAACGTAATAAAATCAACTATTTAGAAATCTACGGTGCATTTTTGCATTTGTCTCGTAAAGTGTCAAGGCTATAGTAATAAAAATTACTTCGGATTCAAGAGCTTTTAATTCCATTTTATATTGTTCAAGAATTTTTTAAATTATTTTGCGTAGATTCACAGTTACAAGCATTCAAAGTGACGATGTCACGTTGACGTATGATGCCATTTCATCCTTTATCGTCAACGCTCGAAGTTTTACTACAGCTTATAATAGTTTATAATAGCATAACTCTGAGAGATCTAAGACTTCCCCCACTCCACCCCTTATAGTGCGTTTTAATGCGTCAGTGTGTCTTTGGATCCTTAGTATTCACTTATTCATAATGACCAAAACTTGTATGTTGGACAAAAAAAAGAACCAACCAATTTTTATTTGGAATATTATGAGGATGCTTGGAAAGTAACCACGCAAGGTCGCAATTCTTCTTTTTCTCATTTGATATTATCAAGTCGACATGTACTTTTTTTCGTCTAAAGAGCTCCGTGTGAGGTAATTCCTGTTCGAGCAACATTGTAAATTTTCGCTGAACACGTCCTACCTACGCATCTACAATTAAAGGTATCACATTACCTTCTGGAGTCTTTGGAATCTCTTTGCTTACCTTGCATGTTGACAACGCGACATACACGCAAACACATACTTGCAGGAACTCATTCACTGCTTCACTGAACTTTTTTTGTCTGCATCTTCACTAGAATCATGTGCATACATTTCCAAAACTGTGGTACTTATATTCGCAGGACGACTATATGTTTTCATATATTGAGGGAATTTTTGGAGGTTAAAACGCCTTTAATTTAACAATTGCAGACTGCATCCTTCCCAAAATCTTCCAAAAATCCTGACTGACCCTAAACTGCCATCCTAAACTACTATCAATTACATTATGAATGCGAATCGTGCAGTAAGTCTAAAAAATGTTTTATAACGTCCTGTATATACAAATTGGGATTATCAAATTTGCAGAGAAGTTAGTACATCTATTGTGAAATATGTGTTCCAAATGTGGTGTTTCTAACTGTAAAAGTTTCGTAGTAATTTGCATTTTCAAACCATTTTCCATAAATTCATTATGAAATTCATAGAAATTGTAAATTCTTTGATGGCATATAACTCCATGTATATAATAGGTAGAAACAAAATTTTCTGAGATCATGGTACATATCTTCGAGAATATTTGTACCAAATTTGATGTTTCTAACACTAATACTCATGTAGTTACTATACTTTTTATAAATATTTAGAGTAGTATATCTCTGCAAGTTTTACGTCTTTCCCCACTCTATACAGTTTACGTTGCCTGTGCGTCTTTTGGCTGTCAAAGCCTCACGCAACACTGACACCCAAAACTATAGACAATCACAACTTAGTCCAGATGTTCAGAAAAGTTTTAGGAACACTGTAATCTTTAGTTAAAGCAAAATAAACAAAACTCTTAGGATTAAGACTATTAAGCAAAAACTCCAGATACTAAATATACAAACGCACGAAGACCACCAGAGTGGGCAACAAAAGTGATCCGAGATGAAGGCGAATTATGGAAATGCAGTAATGCAGCGACAGAACGCCCTCGACACAAACCCACATGGGTCAGGAAACCATTCCAGCACGCAATCCAGTCGAAACCGCACTCTCAGCATCGCGGGAAACGTATCGTTACAGAAATCCATGCCAAAGGATGGGCGTAATTAATTCATAATAATTCAATATAGTAAACTTTAGACGATTAATTAAAGCGCGTCTTGTCGATTACCATTAGCGGTGGTTTGTAGCAGTCGGCGAGTAACTGCGATTTGCGTTCGCTAGAATTGTGTAAACCCAAAACTTGAAATAAACTTCAAATATCTGAAATTAACTTGATTCCGAGTTATATGAACTTGCATTGTGTCTTTGGCTGCGCGAGTATAATCTACATAATGGTAAATAGTCTTGGCTTGAACATTAAGTTCAAATTTTCGTAACAAGTGTAGAACTTGGAATTGGGCACTGAGAATGTCTATAAAATTGGAGTTAAATAGTTTCATAATCAAGTTGCTAAAATGTGATAGTTGTTAAAACAAATCAAAAGACGAAAATTGCAGAAATATGAGTCTATAGAGGATTAGAGTAGTATATCTCTGCGAGTTCAACGTTTCCCCCACTCCAAATATTTATACTGATTTACGGTAGGGTAACGTCATGTAGAGTGAGCGAACATGTACCCTCATTCTTCATTTTTAGGCTAGTTAACAATCTATCAATGTTAAATATTCTCATACTTTTAGATTAAAGTTTGAATGTTTATAACGCCCTGTTTATAAAAGTTGAGATCATCAAATTTGGAGAAAATTTTAATCAATTGTCGTAATCTACGATCCCAGAAAATTTGAAGTTTTTATATTTTAAAAAGTGTAAGTTACACTCTATAAAAGTTGTCATTAAAATTTATTTCTACGATTTTTTGCTGAATTTACGAAATATATTTAAAATTGTAGTTAACAATGAAGGTGTTAAAGTTAATTTGCTACATATGTACTTCAAGACCTATTCGACGAACTTTGGAAATTTGAAGCTTTTATCTTTTATATGCAGGGACTTATCAACCATTAAAATTGGATTTACAAGGCATTTCAACGAAATCTTGGTGAATTTACGACAATTGATTAAATTTGCAAATAACTATAACAGTTTTAAAGATAGAATCATCCAATTTGGTACATATATTCTCTATGGCGGATACCATGATCCTTGGAAATTTGAAGCTTTTACCTTTTATATGCAGGGAGTTATGAGCCATCAATATTTTTTGAATTTATGAAAATTTATTAAAAATTGCAAATAACTATTTCAATGAATTCACGCAAATTATTTTAAAATGCTAATAACTATGAAAGTTTTATATCTACGAACATCAAATTCATAAACACACTATCCAGTAAATAGTGTGTACATTTACATTCTCTCCAAATTTGATAATACCATCTTTTACATACAGAGTGTTATAAGTCTAAAATTAATTTGACAAAAGATCACGTATGTTCAACTAGTTCATTTGGGTTGTAAACCTTACATTCGATAATTAACTTTCTCGTTCTATTGAGCTTCAAACTCGTATCACCGCCACGTCGGCCATAAACAAGCGCTTTGATTGCTTTGTGCCATTATTGGAAATGAGGGATCGTTGCTTGACTTCGCACTAATGATTATTAATTTCTTCATTTACAAGCCGATTTGAACCGACGAGCCGAGCTCTTACACGCGGACAAATAGATTTAAATTGGATTTGCAGAACCTTTAAAGTGAATGTGGAAAAGCTTCATTATTTATGAACCACGCGTACAGTCAAACCAAAAGCGATACATAGCAAAAGAAATAAATGCCTAGCCTGGGTGCGCGCAATAGCTAAGCCGGTGTTTGGCTTAACTCGGTCTGGTCATGCAGAACGACTAATTGACGTTTGATTCATTAACATTTCCGGATTTGTTGGATTGCGCGCATATCTTAAGAGGTAAACTTGAAGTCGAATCGAGTTTTGCTTGCTTTAGGTCTGCTCTGCTCTGCTCTACTCTACGATTGGATCGGATATTTTATGCGTTCAGATTAAATGCAGGCTAGCATGGAATAAATGTTTTAATTAAAATTTATTACTTGTCTGTTAAAGAAGTCTAGAGTTGAATAAGGAAAAATGAGCTAGAATTAAAGCTGAGGAATTGTAAAGTTGCTATCAGAAATTACGAATATAAAATAGAATTTCTAATGGTTTTCGTTTCTCTAAATATAACGGCTCAATTGAAATTGATTTTGATTGAATTTCGACGGTAAACTAACAGACAATAAAGAATAATATACTAAAAAACTCCATCAGGCCCGATTGAATTAGAAATTCAGTGTAGCTTATGAAGGTTAGCTATGACAGGTATAGTAGGCAAAGTAAAATGTGAGTGGGGGAAGACGTAGAACTCGCAGAACTATACCACTTTCAACATTAAAAAAAGTCCAATACCTATAACAGTTTTAAAGTTACAATCATCATATTTGGAATATATATTCTCTAACATCTTGCTGAATATATGTACTTAATTTGATGATTCTACCTTTAAAACTTATAAATTTATAGGACTTTTGATAACATTTTCATACTTTTAAAATTTATATGTTGTCATTTTAAAAGGCTCATAAGTCCCTGTATATAAAAGTTAGAAACTTTTTATTCGACAGGATGCTCGAATAGTTGCCATACACTAACTACGCAAAATTTTACTAAGCCAACTTTATAACATTCAAAGTTATACCCATTTTAAAGAATGCTAATTTCAACAAAAAAACTTAGTTTTCAAAATTCAATTTTAAATGTCTATAACTCCGTGAATAAATAAACAACGTCGGCCAAATTTAGTATACTTGTAGCAACACTATTTGACAATAAACCGACAAAATTTCATGGTCATAACCTAAAATTCTCAAAGTTACGTCTAATTTTCACTAACACCTTCCATTGAAGCGAATATAAATTATATTTACCAAAACTAATAAAATAAATTCAATTTAAACTAATAGAGTTGAAATATGGTTAAACAAGGTTAAACATTGACTCACAATGTTTTACTACATTTAGTACTGATTTACATTTACCCGATGCGCCCTTGTTTAGTTTGATTTGCGTCTATTTGCACCCGACTACGGCTCTGGAAAAGTTAGACTCGCAGCCTTACAGGCGTGCTATCAATTTAAGTGATTCCCACCCCTTTGGCACCATGCTTTCCCAATTTAAACATATTTATAACTAATTTATAAGAGCTGCGTTTGCGTAGGCCCTCCGTGAGCATACGCACACGGCGACGACGATAGCGACGGAGGAAACCCAGACACGCTACCCAAATTTATATTATAGTTAATTAATTTCGGCTGCTAGCCGAATTTAAGCTTCCACATTAATAGCTTTTATTAATTACTTAATTACAAGTTAAGTTCGCATTGGGTAAATAGCCTTCAGGTATTTACCCTTTGCGATTAGACTAATTCGACGAAAAAGAAAGGAATATGACTGTAATTAATAATAATTAGATTTACCATTTTCCAGCTTGGCGAATATGCTTTTAACAGGAGATGAATAGTAGGAATATCGAAACTCACCTGGAATAAACAAATAAACATTTAATTAGCTATTCTGACCAGTTTGCAAACGATCTAACAATTCGAGCTCGTTCATATATTTTATTATGTTTATTACGTATTCCATGGAGAGATAACGAATGGCAAATGAGCCGAAATGAAAACACAAGACCATAAACTAAGGAATTTTCGCCCATTACATGCATTTGCCATATGTACCCAGGCCGAGAGCCTGGTTGGCGCATAAATTTTAATTAGAATTTATTTATGTAATCGCCTTTACAAGTTGGCCAAGTTGGGATATTTCGCTGTGAAAATTCCCTAACATACTTCTCGATCTACTATTAGTATTGCCAATAATCAAAAAACAATCATCTACTAATTTTACCACCTGTACCTTTTGACTTTTACGATTTATGCCTATATTTTTGTGAGTCTTTGACGGCTCATAACTCATATCATCTAAAAGATAGAAACTTACAATTTTTATGGATTATGGGATAGGTTTGACTATTCAATATTTAATTTTTTTTTAGTTATTGCAAATTTTATATTTCTT
Organism: Mimaenictus wilsoni; assembly: GCA_027575185.1. Classification (NCBI taxonomy): domain Eukaryota; kingdom Metazoa; phylum Arthropoda; class Insecta; order Coleoptera; family Staphylinidae; genus Mimaenictus; species Mimaenictus wilsoni. The sequence continues at coordinate 27,057 of JAODAC010054921.1, forward strand.
CATAATTTAGTAATTAAATCGTTTATAAAGTCCCTTAAACTACTCATAACTCCCTGTATATAAAAGATAATAAATTAAAACAATCAGGGATCATGGCACATGTCCTGGACACTATTAATACCAAATTTGATGATTCTATATTTAAAACTTCTATAGTTATTGCAAATTTTATGAAATTTAAAAAATTTAAAAATTAAAACGCTTAAAATGCTCATAACTCTCTGTATATAATAGTTGCAATCCTCAAATTTGGAAGGCTATTAAAAAGGGCATTAGACAATATTCCTACCAAATTTAACTAACCAAACTCTAGAAACTTTATTGTTCTACGCTTTTGAAGTTTATACATTTCAACAAAAAATCGTATGTCTTGAAAATTCAAATTTTAATTCTCATAACTCCCCGTATAATTCAACCACATGAACCAAATTTTGTAGACTAAATAACAGCCCTATTGGATAACGTACAAACTCAATTTTATGGTGCTAACCTAAAAAATCTCGAAGTTATGCCTAATTTTCTCTAGTGAATTCGATAGGAACAAATAGAAATGTATGTATACCCAAAAAACTAATAAAATTGGCGAAAATTCCTAGAAACATTTCTCTATTTACTAGTATTAATATTACCAACAATCAAAAAACAATAATCTTTAAATTTTACCACCTTAAATGACTTTTACGGCATATACCTACCTATATTTTCGTTAATAACAGACGACAATTTTAATTGCAATTAGCAAATGGACCACCAAATTGCCGGTTGCAATGCAAAATGCAAAACAGCCTGCATGCGAATAACTTAATGAGTTAATTAACGTCGGACCTCTCCAGTAGGAATTAAACTTGCAAGCGTTACTTCCACATGATGCCATTCCCATGCATTTGTCGCCTAACATTAGCGAAAATGCTAATTGTTTAATTATTATAATTTATGTGATAGTGTAGAGTTAATAGAAAGGGACATAAAATTCAAGAGGTTCGTTTAGGACATTTTAGAAGTTTTAGAACTCGTAGCAGGTTCGGAATATTTGGAAAAGGCAAGACTTTAAGGATTGGTGGAAATAAGGTGTTTGTTGCAAGTTGCGCTAGAGTGGCCAGCTTGGTGTGTGACTTTGGAATGAGTTTGGGATGGTTTTAGTGGGTGGTTTCGGTGCAGGTCATATCTCGCGAGGACGAAACAATGCATCCGGTAAGCACACCCTCGAGACACATCGTCGGAGGAGCTCTGGAGTGGAGCGCCGACCCAACGACTCGTGCTGAAGCTGAAGCTAAAGCTACGAACCGATGCAAGTGGAAGTCTTACTTCCACTGTGAGCACTGCGACTGGATCGCCAGGTTTGAAGATAGGAGCAAAAAGAATCAAAAAGTGAAGCGAAAGAAACGGATATGCATTCTTAAACATGTACATACAATATAACCAAAAAAGAACCGTTTTCGCTCAGGTTAAACAGATTTGTGCAGTGGAAAACTCTAAATCTGATCATACGTAAAATAGTCATAACTCCCGGTATATAAAAGTTAGAAACTTCAAATTGGGATGGGTGTTTAAGAGGGTAATAGACAATATGTATACCAATTTCTATTAATGTATTTCTAAAAAATCTGAAGTTTTACGGTTCTTAAAGTGTAATTTTACAGAATTTCTTAATTTTCCTAATTCTACATTTGATCATTAAATGCTCATAACTCCCTATATATAAAAGTTAGAAACTTGAAATTTTGTAGGAGGTTAGATCAGTTGTTTGAGACAATGCATACATTTTTTTATTAACTTAACTATAGAAAAATTAAAGTTTTACGATTTTTAAAGTATATTTTTAATTTTTAAAATTAATCAAGTTGAATTCTCGATATCTCCCTGTATAATTCAGTAACATCAACCAAATTAGGTACAGTTATAAATGCACTATTTGCCAATGCGTTCGCCAATTTTTATGGATTTAACTGAAACATTCTCAAAGTTATGCCTAATTTTCAAATCAAAATTCCTTTTTCTTTGTTTATACAGATTTTGAACACTAGAAAAGTATAAATCTGGTTATTAATTGCTCATAACTCCCTGTATATAAATGTTAGAAACTTGAAATTTTGTAGGGGTTAGATCAGGTGTTTGAAAATATGTGTACCAATTTTTATTGCCTAATTTTAAAACATTTATAGCTTTAGGGTTTTTAAAGTATAATTTTACTTCATTCTTGTGAAATTCAATTTTAATTCTTGTTCCAAACATTACCACTTACCTATTCCAACATCTTACTAAATTTGAAGATGCTAACTTTTGTTTTCAGGGAGTTACTGACCTAACCCTAATTAATATAATTTTATTCCAAGCTACATCATAACATGAACATAAAAAATGTAATTAATCGATGTAAATTGCTCAATCAACATTGATTCTACCAAATTAATGAACATAACTGATATATGCCGGAAGTAAAAGGGAACATTTTTGAAATATTTTATTCAACCGAGTGGTTCTTCCGATTTCGAGCATTGCGGTATTAATCCAGCTAATTAGTCCGCTATTGGATAGCAATAAATTCAAATTTATGTTTTGGATGAGGCAAATTAGCAAATTTTGTTAATTTGCTCGCACGCCAGTGGATCACGTACGTCCACTCGCTACCCCCTGCAGTCGTCGTTGAAATGATGAGAGTGGCGAGGAGGGGTGGGCGCGCACAAACTGTGATCAACTAATCAAACTCTCTCTGCGCCAGCATCGACAGGCTGGAATACAAAGCTGGACGCAGCCATATTTATCAGCGCAATTCGCCCTCGCGTTGCCTGTCTCTCTGCATGTCGTTTATTAATTTCGAACACGTACGCATTATCTACAATTCATTCCGCTTTCATCGAATTCGTCGCGCGATGGCAATGGCAGCAATTCGAAATCTCGCAAAACTCTCCCTGCTACGGCGCGCTCGGTTTGCCATCCTGGGGATGGGATTGTGAGGGTTGCGGAGAGGTGGAGTGGTAGAGTGATAAGGTAGGATGGGGTATTAGGGGTTGGTCACGATTTCCACTCGTGGACAGCTCGATACTAATTGTCATGCTGGCGATGTGCGCACGGCGAAATATGGACGTGAAATATACCGATGATGCTCCAGCAGGTAGCAGGACTGGCGACTATCATTGACAACATGACAATTTTCGCGATTTGCTCCGCTTGGAAATTGTGATTTTCCTGCGTTACAGCTGCCAATGCTCCATTTTGTGATGTTTGTTTTTTGTAATGGTCGATTTGAGAAATTTTAGTATGTGTCGCTTTATTTTAATTCATCAGTAATTGTTTTAAATTGACATATTGCTTATTCATTGATCTAGTCATAGATAATTCATATTGCGTAGCCAATTTGAAGCAAACGTTAGATATATTCGTAAACCTACATCAAACTTAGTAGGTTGCATGATTTGCGAAGCAAAAGTTAGGCATAACTTTGTGAATTTTAAGGGTAAATCCATGAAAGTTCGTTAGTGTATTGTCAAATAGGGCTATTTTTACTGTATCAAATTTGGTTCATGTTGCTTAATTATACAGAGAGTTATTGAGCATTAAAATTAACTTTACATATTTGAACAATTTCTGGCGATTTATACTTTAAAACCCGCAGAACTTTTAATGTTTTAAAACTAGGTTGATAAAAATTGACATACCTATTGTCCAATACCCATTCTAACATTCTACTAAATTTGAACTTTCCAACTTTTATATACAGGGTGTTATGATGGATAGAACCTAAAAACGTGTTCAACTAAGTTTAATTAGAAAAATGTAAAAATTAGACCATCCATAATCAATTCATTTCAATACACCTAGCGCTATCTAGCGACAGAAATGCGGACTATAATCTAAGAGAGGGGGAAGGTCTAGAACACCCTACAGTATACTACTTATATATTAGTATATATACTTCCAATTTTAGTATTTATTAGTTACATTCGATTAAAATTATAAAATGCAAATTATATTGGACATTTTATGATGACTGGAAAGTCTCATAAATACAAACCCGCAACCCAATCGTCATGGCTATTTCAGGAAAATGAATAGCATCAAAAATAAATCTAAAAAACGAGTTTTTGCAAGGTTTATTCGCATATATCGCAAATTTATTCAGCGCTAAAACACTGTGGCAGATAAATCATAGGAAAAATGTACACTGTCAAATAATCCACATTCGGGTGCAGTGAGTTTTCAGCAAAAATAAAAGTGGCCAAGTCGCCGAGTACACTGCCGAATGCACAATAGAAATAAAACAAGCCAAATTAGCTGGGGCATACATATTCATGGTTATCATGAAATTTTTTGGAAGGTGGGCGTTGGTGGTGTGTGGAGGCGACATATGTGGAAACGTAGGAAACAGTGGCGATATAAATATTAGCAGGCAAGTGGTGGACGTGTGTTTTTGCCCTGTATGAGGAAAATATGAACGCAGCCAGGCAAAAATGCAAATGCGACTAGCTCTCCCTCATCCTGCTAGTCCGTTCCTAGTCTGTGCGACCCCTCAGTACCCTAGAGTCGGGCCCAAAGTCGCGCACAGTGGTAGTGCACGAAATGTGCGAATGTGCAAATGGCGCAACCGCGTAATTGAAACTAAAGGACGCTCGAAAAACACAGCCCAAATGGAACCTGAAATTGTTCGCCGAAAACAGAGCAAACTTGAAAACGAAACACGGGAAAAACGAGCAAGACTGCAACAGCAACCACAGGCACATGGGTAACAACTTGATGGAGACTGCAACGTGTGGAGTGTGCTCATGTGTTCATTATTTCTGTGGGCTCTCACTTTGCAAATTTAATTGAAATTACTTTTGTTTCTTAGTATAGAATTAAATTTAGCATTGTCAAATTCACAAATGTTGCACTTTTTGGAATTATTGTTCTACTTCTTCGAATTATTGGAGTGTTGAAATTATTAGACATGCCCATAGTGTTAAGGAAATCTTTAAAAGGGAAGATTTTAAATCTATTAATAGAAAGAACATCTTAATGAATATTTAAGTCCACAATTACTCGACCTTATTCTCGTCGACATCGTCGCAGGCGCTGGGAAAAACTTTTCCCTATGACAAGAATTCACACCTGCCATCTCTACGGTTCCCAAGGTAGAATAGAGTTTGATAATAGAAACGAAAGCAGCCAGAAACTTCAGTAGATTGTCTACAATCCAATTGTGAGGCGGAACTGAGGAACACATGTGATATTCGCGCAGAAAAGCTTTGAAAACGTAACGAACCTGTTGTGTTACCACCCCTTCCTTCTCCTCAGGCACAAGGCATACATACTGTACTCAGGCTCTGAGCATTGTTGTTCTCTAAGCCTTGCCTGCTCTCCAGTTGCCGCGCAAATCAGAAATCTGCGAATCGCATTATGCGACCGCGAGACCGGCAGTCGGATAAGTCCTCTCTTTTGAAGTTGGTGAGACTGATGAACATCGAACGAGTGGAAGTCGGAAAAGTTGGCCGGGATTTTGTCATTTGCAACAGTGAGCATGCCTCTAACAAAAACTCGCACTTGCGAGAGTAAATAAATACGAATACAAGTAGTTCGGGATGCGCAAAATGGGACACTCGTACACGTATGAGCTTCGTGCACGCATCCAGGAGCAGCCACAGAGGAACAACCAGGAAATGAAAGTCGAGCTAGAGGCGCAGTGTCTCCTCAATCTCCCTATTATCTTAATAGGATTAAACGCACGCTGCGATGCTCGACAAACACGATCCGATCAGGCTTCGGGATGTGCACTGACGACAACGTGACACCCGAACGAGAGCTGCCGCTAAATCCTGGAGTTTTTGAACAATGCACACGCGAGCTGGTTAAAATACAAAAATGTAAGCTTTTCTTTCACATGAAGAATTACACAATACGATTATGGAGATACAAGTATTCGTTGAATGTGGATCGGAGTTAGAGATACGAGTACTATACATCCCCTGTATGCAAAACACGTTTTTAATACAACTGTATGCTCGTTGCGCGTACGCTGCAGATGATGTGCAAGTCCGCGAACACAAGTTTCTGCACTGAGTAACGACAATAACTAAATCGAGCCCGTAACAAGACAGCGGAGTGCAGGGATGGAAGAGGGTACGATGTGACCACGTTGAAATCCATATTACTAACTTTATTTCTTAATTTTAAACCTGACGCTACATACTAATGACTTATCTCCCAATGGCGCATGACGTCGCGATAACTTTATTTGGAAGTCCGCACCTCTTGGCGAATTGCCGCGACATTATGGTCCATTCATAAACAGACGAACAAACACATTAATATTAAGAGATTTAAAGTTCTTAGGAATACACGTTAGATCTGTGGCGGCAATCCATTGCTGCACAAACAAGGAGAATAAACATCATCAAATCGCAATTAATATCAACAAATCTCAATCACCAACCTCATCAACAATCTGCACTTATTCAACAATCACCGGACTAAACACAGAAAATGCTGACACATCAAAATCGACACGGCGCAGCGAGATCGTGACCTCGTGTTCCGCTGTGACGAACTTAAGAAATGGTCGCATCAGCATTTTCACCTGGTATATATAGTCCACAATTCACCAGTTCAGGTTACAGTTCAATGTGAAAGTGTTTTTTATTTATGTAATTGACGCTCACGAGTAAAATTCATTAATAAAAGAAAAAAACCAAGCAGCGCAACCGCTAACACAATTAAACTACCAACATGTACAGCTTCGGCTTAAGTAATGTTGTAAATCTATTACCAATAAATCAACCTGTAGCAATCATTTTTTAAAAATGTAAACAGTCTGTATATTGAAAATAAAGCATAATTGTAAAAAAAGTGTTTTTTTTTAAATTTGTGTAGTTCAGTTCTTCACCGAGTCTTCACACATTCAGTCATCAGCATCCACCAACAGCGAGCCCGACACCAGCTGCCGCCACCAAGGAGTCAGCTATACCGAGATACTTCACCGTGTCCCTCACTGGCCGTCTCCACCGACTACCCCGACGCCAGCTGCCGCCTCCGCCTGGATCTCCTCGTTGTACTCAATCTCATTCATTTGTTCAATCTCATTTCATTACATGTATTGTGGTACAATAAAATCCCACAGATCTATACACATCCGTTTTCTCATCATCTCGATTTGGTTATTGTTCCCAGCGTAAGTACGCTGTTTACGTATCTGCGTAAACAACAACCAAGAGTAGAATTTTGAACATTTTATTGGTGTCTAAAGTCGAAGTGATATCAAGCATTAGTTCTCCCAGGACAATTTATATATAACAGCACAAGTGTGAAAATGACTATTTTGAGCACGCTATTGTTAGAGGCAAGAATGTAGCGAGTGCTGGCAGAAAGTGCACCAATAGCAAATTGTCAAAAAACTATAAATCGTTATAGTTTTCACCCAAGTACTTTCGCCTTTTTAAAATACTTTTTTCTTCTATTTTTTACCATTTACCATTTTTACCATTAAAAACCACGAAAATAGTATTAAATTTCAATTTTAATGAATTTAAGTTTAGTTTTAGAAAATTTGCACAGTTTTATCCAGAAATTAGGAAAAATAACGTAATACCTTTTTATCTTCACTTTTTTATCTAACAATTGTGCCTTTTATTTGGTTTTCCTTCCCATTTTACCATTATTTTAAAATCCAAAGAGGCACTTCTTGAAAAAATTGAGAGATCTGTAACTAAATTGATTAATAAACTTCAAGGATGTATTTAATAAAACTTGAGACGATAAATTATTGAGTCTCCCAGCATTTCAGTCTAATCATTTGCCGTTAATCACAAAGAAAACTGAGGCTAGGACTAACCTTAGACGTAAAAACTTAAAAAAAAAAACAGATTTTCACTGAAAACCTCAAAAAAACTCTGAATATTATCAGTTTACATCCATCTACTTTCCCCGTTTAAGTGATGTTTCATTTTTTACTATTTGCTCATTTCAAAAATCGACATAGCTTTAAATCAGCAACAAATTTATAAGAACTCTAATCATGTTGTCTAACTGATGTCTAAATTACAGGAAAATGTTCGAAGAACGATGAACTTGAAGGATATAATTGTATTTAATTTCCGAGCCGATAATTTCATGTTAGTGCCCACAAATCAAGAAGTAATTTATGCCAGACGCATGCGTTTGTTTATTTGCATCCATGCAGCGGCGCGTTTTATGGACGGCACGTGGTTCACGCTCGCTCCTCCGCCATCAGCCATCGACGAGTACTTAATATGTAAGCAACATTTTTATTTCACAGCACGTCCTCCCTTCGAAAGCGCATTCGTTAATGCATTACCCATTTGCGTTGGCATCACAAACCGCCTCCTGCACCTCCGAGTTGAGACGAAGGCGCTTTTTTTGGTATTCAAGTGCGTTAAATTTAAACTTGAAGCAACACCTAAAACCCTAAAACAGGATTTCGACGATTTATCAACAAACGAAGATGTAAATAACGTTTTCTAAGGAGGTATCAACGACCTGCCTGGGAAGATTCATAGAAATTTGTTTTTTAAACGTTTAATAGTGGACTAAAGCATTTTATAGATCGTTTTTTGCTTCATTCAAGTGTCAATTATAGTAGTAACGATGCTATTATTAAGATTTACGCATGATGAAGATTTTGGAGGAAACATTTTCTAATAACTTCGAAAAAGTATCGAACGATTTTTGTTTTCATGTTTAAGGATTGTCCAAAACTGTTTTCCTTGTGGTTAGCTACAAATTATTACTCTAAAAGTCTTAAAAGTTTAATAATTTAATATCTCAAGACATATTGAATAGATCCTTGGAGTTTAGACATCATTTTAGTTACATATCTCACAATTTCTTCAAGTTTTGGCACTTATTTGTACAAAATTTTGGAATTTGATGAAAATGATGTAAAAAAAGAACTAAAAGGAACAATTCTAAGGTAAATGAAACAAAGATTAAATTACGTTAGTTTTCCTAATATTTGTAGAAAAAATTAGCAATTTTGCTAAAACTACACGTAAAAATCATCAAACTTACAAATATTGATGGTTCTTTCCCTTAAAACGAATGTTTATCATTATAAAATACAAGGATTATTTTTTGACGTCTGTAATAAAAATTTCATCTCTATCTACTTGTAATTGGGGGAAAATTCAAAATTTCCAATCCATTCAGATTAGTGCCCATAAATCAAGAAGTAATTTATGCCAGATGCATGCGTTTGTTTATTTGCATTCATGCAGCGGTGCGTTAAGGCTTCATTAAAGTGTTTATTATAGTAATAACGCTACTATTATTAAGATTTAAGCATTATGAAGACTTTGAAAGAAACATTTTCTAAAAACTAAAAATAGTCTAAAAATAAACTAAAATAGTCTGCTTAACTAGAAATTATTAGTCTAAGTCTTAAAAGCTTAATAATTTAACATTTCAAGATTTATTGAATAGATCCGTGGAGTTTAGACATCATTTTAGTTACATATCTCACAATTTCTTTAAGTTTAGGCACTTATTTGTACAGGATTTTGGAAATTGATGAAAATGAAGTTAAAAAAAAACAACTAAAAGGAACAATTCTAAGGAAAAATATACAAAGATTAAAAGTTATCAAGTCATTTTTCCTAATTTTTATCGAAAAAATTAGCAATTTTGCTAAAACTACACCTTCAGTTCATCAAACTTCTAAAGATTGATGTTTTTTTCCTTAAAACACGAATGTTTATAAACACAATGATTCCTTTTTGAAGCCTATAATAAAAATTTCATCCCTATCCATTTGTAATTGAGGGAAAATTCAAAATGTCCCTTTCAACTCCTACTTAAACCATTTTCTTCGTACTTGCAACGTTCGAGAAGCTTTTAATTAGGTCTTCCTGTGATCCCCAAGCCTGGGCAGTAATAAAACATGTTGCCGCCACAATGCGTGCGTAATAAGGAAACGTATGACCCTTTGGGCTCCAGGATCTAGCATCCAATCTACCTGCTGCCAAAGCTCTAAAACCCCAGGGCGTCTGATACGCCAGTTGCGACTATTTCGCCACTTTTACTAGCTGGGAATACGTACGCCGGCATACATCTTTAATTAATATGGAAATTAGGGTCGTCCATAAAATACTAGTCAAAACTGTTGCCTGTGATCCGCAGCAGAACCCCTAAAACTCCTCTTTAAGTAAGGAAATCGAATATAAATGCAATTAATTACAATAAAAATGATGAAATTCTCAAACGCTTTGTTTATATCCACAAAATAAAGGGAATAGTAAGTAAACGAAGAAAATAACAACGAAGGAAATAATCAAGAAGGAAATAATAACCAAACGAAGAGAATAATAAAGAATCGAAGAAAATAATAACGAAAACGAAGAATGTTAACGAAAATTTTGCATTCCAAGAGGAAAACGGCAATTTCCCGAACGCGAATCATCAATCTCTCAAGTCCTCATCTGCAACCGTCTCGCAGTTTCTTGCCACTTCCGGTAAGACACGTGCGCGAGCATTTCCAATGTACGATGTACGTGCAACACCTTAGTTTTTCCTAAATGTTTTTCTCTCATTTTGCCTGCTTCCAATTTTTCCGCCGACAACGAGCAAGCAGCATTTTGCGCCGATGTTTGATGCGCCCCCGGTTCGAAGTTCGCCGTCGCGAATTTTCGTTGCGTTTCAGCCGGGGCGAGAAATGCTTTTTACACGTCCTTTTTTCCTGTTTGCCAGTTTACCACTTTGCGCGCGGCGCGGCCACGCTTCCGGTTGCTCCAGTTCAGTCAAGACCCATGGGCGAAGACGGAAGGCAGAACGACGTGCGGCTCGTTAAAACAGCCGAGAACGTGTTCCAGGTACGTGAGGTGAGCGACGGCTGTAGTTCGTTTTCGACGCCCACCACCACCAGGTTAAAAGGAAGAAAAAAGCGAGGAAGTTACCTCACTTTTTTTGGGCCAATTACAGTTTAAAATGCAATAATCGCATTGAATTTGGTAATTCCACAGAGTGGCTTACAGCTAAAACAGAGGCGTTACATTCTATAAGTCAAGAAATTGCGTTTTAGTGTTCCTTCCTTCCTTCCGGTTCCTCGACTCGCCTCTTTACTAGTTCGATTACAAGTTTCAGGCGTTTCTTCGACACGAACGCGCATTTATGGCTAGACTCGCCCAAAATGTGTTTCAATTAGACAAACTTCAGCAGTTTGGATCACGAAACACTGAAATATTTAATACTATTGTTAAAATTTCCACAGTTTGGGGACCTAAAAAGTTATTGGGGAATGATCTAACTGTGCAGAAAATCAAATTCTGTACAGATCGATCAACACCCCTCTCACCCTCCTCAAAATAGTCTCACCAACGACGCCAACGTCTAAATGAGTCCCCCCAACTTTTTGCCATACTTTTTGGTTTATCTTTTGGAAAATAAGATCAAAGTTGGGCGATTTTTATAAAGGAAACTTTCGGCTTTTGTTCGCCGGCGGCAGCGGCGCGATTTTAATTAGTTCGCAATCAATTTACGTTCGATCGCACGCAGCGCCTCGGTGAGAAAATTTCGTCGGATAATGGCAGCGCGATTAACTTCAACGACACTTTGGAAATTTCATCCCACTGAATCGGGGAAAATTTCGATTATGTGCCCCCTCTGCCTTGCTTTGCCCCCGAACATCCTAATATCCATTCACTATAATTCAATTCAGTGCATTTACCGCCTAAAATTATCCTTGATGTGGGCATTATTAGCTGCAATCCCATGCAATTCGAATATGCTTTTACTAATTGTATTACCTTTAATTTCATTGATGCCATAAATTGATCGTTAATACTTTCAATAATGTTCGGATAGAACTATTAAATATCGACCTAGATTAGTAGGAATTAGCTTACCATTTAGGTAAATTCATTAAAATTATTTTCATTGTCTTAATATCATCAACGTGATCATAATCGTTCACCTAGGAATTTTTGAAGCTCAAAATCTGGTATTTAGAAGAATTTTAAGGGGTTTAAACGGGTCTAAGTTTGATCCAGTTAGGCCAGAGCCGTCAGATCACAAGTATTTTTGACTATAGATAGTTTAGAATGTCACTGGTCTTCATAGAAGTCACTGGGACTATTTCTGACAAAGTTTTTAGGTCACTAGTTCTGAATTTTAGAACAAGATTAGAAGAAATAACTATGAACTTTTAAAGAATTACTACAATACAAAGAAAGTTGAGTAGAAGAATGAAGAATATTTTCAAAGGGCATCATTTAAACGTTCATTGAAATTATTTTAAATGCCTTCATATCACCGACGAGATCATAATCGTACACCTAGGAACTTTTAAAGCTCAAAATGTGGAGTTTGAAAAAATTTTAAGGGGTTTAGACAGGTCTAAGTTGGTTCGAGTTAGACTCTAGTCTTCTGATTACAAGTAATTGCGACCATAGTTACTTTAGAATCTCACTATTCTTCATAGAAGTCACTGGGGGGACTTCAGGTCACTAGTTCTGAATTTTGGAAGAAGATTAGAAAATATGACTATGCACTATTAAAAAATTGCTACAATACAAAGCAATATCTGTATGAGTAGAACAAAGTAGAATTTTTTCAAAGTGCATCATTTAAACATTTCAACTTTTTTCGAAATTAACATAAAATAACGCTAGTTTGAGAAAACTTCCACTTTGCCAAAAACCTTCCTGTAACAAGTCCTCGCATTTCTTTCCAGCCCTCTTCCAGCTCAAACTGCTTCGAATACGAAACTAGCATCGAACGTGACCAACATGCGTACACGTCTCTCCTCGCCTGGCACTTCGCCGCTGAACAAATTGGATGAATTTCAAATGCGCGCATTTTTATGCACTTCTTGCACTTTCCATACCTCTGCCACCCGTCTCTCTGCACCTTTAGCAGCACTACCTAACTCTCAAGACACAAACGGCGCGAAGAGCTTTTGGAAAAGGTGCCAATGTAGTTGTATTCGAATTGTAAATTGCACTTGCTGAAAGTCAGCATGCTGAATGCTGGTAATCACTCCAGAAACAATTTGCGCCGAAACAATAGAATAATCAGTTTGACAAAGAGTCGCGCCGTGATTAATTCGAGTCATTCAAAGCGTGATAATGCATTATGCATTTCGTCGATGTTATGCGGTTTTGAGGGGTGTTAATTAACAAGAGGGAATTAATTCAGGGAAGAAGATGTAGAAGCTCAAGCTTCAAGCAGTGAAGAGTTGCCCAAAAGTCGTAAAACAAATGTTGCGTCCTCTCTTTTGAGATGGGGCAATGAAGTGTTGGACGTCGCGACATTTTCAGATCCATCTAGATTCTAGACGATCATAAAATTCGGTTTATTGCAGTAGCACCACCGTCACAAAATACGTAAAATTCACTTTGGGGAAGAAGTTCCTTTCTTTTTTTACAAAATTGGCTCGCTTGCAGTCATGGTTCGTCTGTAAACGCACCTAGATGTTCAGAATTATTCCCTCGGATCAAAATTTACAACTTGACACTATTAGAATCCATCCATGGTGAATTCTGAATTTTGCTTCTCCCCAGGGGATGACTATGAATACCAGGGATACATTCCAAGATCAATATTATTTTGTTTGAAACTGCCTGCTCTGATCCATTAATAAAATATAGAAATATCACCATTTTCTGGAATTTCCTTACAACAAAAGGCACAATTCTTTTCTGAATCTTGATTTTAAAAGTGTAATTCGATAAGACACGTGCCTATATACAGGAAAGTAATTCACGCAGGTGCATTTTCCGGCAATGCAAAAATTCGTTCCGCTCAATTGAAGCGAAGAGAGAGCAAAACGCCGCGACATCAGCAGAGCAGCAGGGCCAGCAGGTCGCTGTGGTATTGTGTGTCACTTTCCGAACGATGTCTGCATGCAAGCTGATGAAACACGAGGAGCAAACCCAAACCAGCCCACTTGTCCGTCACTTGCAGTTTCCTCCGCGCTGCCAGCCGCTCTCTTTATTCGCGAAATGACAAAGCTTCGGTTGGCGACCAGATGCTTTATCGCGCCATCGGGGCAGCTGAAGGCTCAATTCCTAATTGCCATCGCACATGTCCCGGGCAAAACGCATATCACGTGCGTACGGAAATTGCACGCAATTAACCTGTCCTACCTCACCTCCACCCGCTCTTCACTCCTCACTTGACCAACGCAACCATCCCAAAAGCGACACAACAAAACCATCAAAAATCTAAACCACTGGAGCTCGCCACTGCACCGTACAGCTAGCCCGCAGGTAATGTTTTTAATTAAAGCCCACACGGCTATATCAAACTTATTGACACGTGCACCCAGACTAATTATACGCGGCTAACTCTATTCATTGCCTGCATTCATCACTTGATCCACCACAGCCACGCAGACACGAAGACATTAGGACAACTGGTTATTACCCACTCAACTATGATCTTCGCTGAGGTACTACTATTAAGGTGCGCTATTTTTGTGCATTCATCGTAGTCATTCATGCGTGTGCGAAGTGCGGTCGCGCAAATTTCGCTATATGCGAGATACATAAATGTTTCATCTATATGCAAATTGCTTGTTTTAAAACCTCCATTAATCGACGCTGAGTGTGCGACCCGAGGATCGCAGTGCGATTGAGGAAGAAACCGCGTTGGTGTCATGCTAAACCGACCGTTTAAACTAATTAGCTAAATTACGACGGGCCCTTTAACTCATTTACTCGAAAGATGCCAATTCTATGCATAATATCACGGGATCATCGATTCGCAATCCCTTTTATTGGGCAAAAAACGGGAAGACACCTACAATTTGTCAATTATTTAGGCACGTATTAATTATATTGATTTGTACATAATTTTATGTCGTAAAATATGCACATTAAATTACGATATGGAGGAAATTGATATATATGTAAATTGAGAAAATAAAAATATGTAATTTATTATCCCTCCGTTTTGCAGGAATTCATAATTCATGCATAAAATTATCCTTATTAGTAATTTTTATAATTCTCTCTATTTTATCATTACATATTTAAGAGATTAAATATTTATTTTCATATATTAAAGGCAGAATTTACGGTCTATTAAAAATATGAATTAATTTGCTGATGAAGAAACGTTTAGTGGCACCATCTATTAATGAGCACTTTAAACTTCTGCTAGTAGTGGGGGAGGCTTAGAACCCGCAATATACCTCTACTCCCAGGGTGATTTCCTATTTTGCGCAATAAAAATGTATGAGCATCACTGGTACCATTTTAAGAATCCACAATGAGTGTACCATCCTCTAGAATCATACATAAAATCAATCTTTTCCCGACTATTTCCTTTTTTTTGCAAAATTGGTTCGCTTGGACTCATAGTACGACTGTAAGAGGTACCTAGATGTTCAGAATTATTCCCTTGAAACGAAAGGACTTCTGAGTATTACTTGTTTCCAGAGAATCCCTAAAAATACCAGGCATACATGCCATGGGCTATCAATGAGCACTTTAAACTTCTGCTGGTAGTGTGGGGAGGTTTAGAACCGGCAATATACATCTACTCTTAGAATTAGTCTGCATTCTGTGCACTAAAAATTGTTGGAGCATCACTGCTGCTGTTTTTAAGGCTCCACAATCAGTGTACCGTTCTTTAGAAACAATCATAAACTCAACCTTATATTCAGTATTGATTATCATAAAAAAGCAAAAAATATTCTTAAAAAAACAAACTACTTCTTGAAACAGAAAATCCGATACGATCGTTTGCACCATCCCAAACTACAGATGCATTTGCTAATTCCAATTCCCACAGTACCAAAACAAATCAACGTTAAATCCACTCGGAATTCGCACACGGCCGCAACAACAGATCGGGGAAAAAGTGAAGAGTTGATAGATAGACAGATGGTGTGTGTGACGGTCTCTCCAGTTGAGCTGGAATTGGAATCGCGATCAAATAAACGTGATAAATGACCGTTACTGCATCACTTCACGAGCTTATCCCGACTGTTCCAGTAGTTCCCACTGGTCACTATGGGGACAGTCCAGCCGGCCCGACTTTTATCTGCAAAGCAAACAACTTCCACTAACGTGGAATGCTTTGGAACGCACTGTACATCGTATGTAATTGGCTGGGTCCATTCATTTCGCACACTTCCATTTCCAAACTTTCATCATCGCTGCTAGGCACTATAACTAATAACGAATGCCCATAAAAATGCCACTCGCTGGCCAAGGATGCGACGATGCAAGGGTTGTTGCGTATTTTGGCAGTGTGCCCAAATGAACACAATCACAATGCGAGTGTCCAACGCTTCAACAAACTCAACGAACGATTGCTTTAGGGTTATTGCCAATATTTTAGTCTGGATGCTTTTTAAAGAGTGAAAGACAATTATTTGTAGATATTTCATCAATATAAAAAGGTTTTTAATAATTTTAGGGACAGTTTTTTGAAAACTTGGAAAGAAGTCATTCAAAGGGAACTTCTAAATGTCTCCGACAGACGACTAAACTTAAGATTACGTTCCCCAATATATACAGTTAATCCCTAAATCTCTACAGGGCTAGAATCATTTGTGGCCACATGTTTTTAGTCAGACTAACATGAATAGTTGCCTCTGGGACAACTGTGGACCTCTGCAGAGTCCTAGAAATGGACTAAATTGTGTTCAGTTTAAGAAATTGTAACTACAATCAAGGGAACGAAATGCATTGAATTTCATCTGATTAAATTTAACTAAATTTCTTAAACATGCTATCAGAATTAGCATTGTCCAAGTGAACCCAGGATTATCTAAAGAAACTCTGACCTATTCAAGAGGACCCTGACTTATTTAAAGGAATGCATTCCTAAGCAAATCAGAGAATTTTAGTTTTACTCTGGTAACTCTGATGTTACCAAGTTAATCCTAACCCAAAAACAACAAACCCATAAAGATGTCATTCCCAGAGAACTTCTAAAGGTCAGAATCAGGTCTGAATATCCTCCCACCGACTTATATACTTGAGATTAAGTTCCTCAATATTAATTGTTGATCCCTGAACCTTTCTAGGGCTGGAAAGTTTTGTGGCCACATGTTTTTAGTCTGTCAGATATTCCGAGTTGCCTCCGGGACATCTTTAGACGTCTGTAGAGTCCTGAAAATTGATTGAATCGTATTCGGTTTTAGAATCATCAATAGAAATGAAACTCGTAAACTTATAAAGAAATGAAAAATATTGAATTTCATCTGATTACAAAGAATACCAGAGGATTTGATAATAAACTCTCATAAAGTTAACTAAATTGTCTTATAATTAAAGATGTTATCAGAATTTGAATACATTTAATTACATAATATAAATATTCGAAATTTGCATTCATTCCCTGGTGGTAGAGAAGCCGGCAAACGCGCGGAAGGAAGGACAAATAAAGGGTTAAATAATTTATGCCCCAAACATCTTCTATTGGAGGGCGGGTGTGCTCTGCCTCGTGAGTTTCGGTACACTGATATACACCGGAAGCAATGAATTATTTCGCGCGCCGAAATTCGGTCTGTTTATACCGGCAGAGACCAACACATTGCAGCGATTGCTTTCCCATCCTGCAGCCTGCGTTTATCAGCACGCCTTTGTTGTCGCATCCCGGGGTGATACATTGCCTTCTTGTATTTGCAGGCGCAGCATTAAACACGATTCGCACGGCGCCGGAGATAGCATTTAACATCAACCGACTTAACCTCATCAGACTCAAAGCGAAAACCAAAAACAACTATATTAAAACAATCGCGATGTGGTAAAATTGCGAATAGAGCAAACCAAGGCATAAAGCGAAGATTTCATAATGAATACGATGGGATTTGTTGGTCTAGAAGGGAATAGTATGGAAAATGGGCCGGTAAGATCTTTAACCACCTCCTTGGGTCGGCCCTGGAGTAGCAAGTTCAGATTCCTCCATTCCACCGGCGGTTTTGTTACTTAGGATGTACTACTCACTGCTCTCGTGCCTAATACATTACTTCGCCACTTTGCAGCTTCACCACTTTACTTCGTTACTGGCCTCGTCGCTTGTGCACGACGGCGAAATCAGAGTGCAGGAAGCAACTGTACAAGAAGCCTGCTTTCAGATGTCCGATCATTTATTCATGCATTTATCCCCCCTTCAGCCACTCTCTAAAGGTCTTGCAATAACTTCCTCCAACGTTTTACTGCTATGGTTTTACCTGTTTCATCTGTTAAATGTTTCAAGCTTACCTGTAAGAGAAAAAAAAAAGAAATATTAGTGTCTTTCAAATGATTAGGTCATGTTTAGAGATAGGGTTTGCAAAATATGTGTATAATATAGGTACATCTGTTTTAAGTCCATGAGAAGTCAACATAACTTACTTCAAGGGAAGGGAAAACGTATCAAAACAAATCCAGGCCTATCTAAGGGAATCCAGACCTATCTATAGTAATTCAGACTAATTTACGAGAACTACATATTTATGAGTAGTGACATTTAACTAAGGGAACCTAGGCGTATCTATGGGAAACCAGTCCAATCCAAAGAAACTCAGAACAATCCTAGGGAACCTTGACCTATTAAAAGGAATGCAGACCTGTGCAAATCTGAGAATTTAGGTTTTACTAAGGTAACTCTGATCGTACCAAGTTAA
Organism: Mimaenictus wilsoni; assembly: GCA_027575185.1. NCBI lineage: Eukaryota > Metazoa > Arthropoda > Insecta > Coleoptera > Staphylinidae > Mimaenictus > Mimaenictus wilsoni. The sequence continues at coordinate 45,601 of JAODAC010054921.1, forward strand.
TCCTGACCTAAAGACAACAAACCCATCAAATGATATGTAGCCCAAACTAAAATGTTCCCAAGCCTACAAAAGATTAATGTTCCCAGATTTGCACATTCCCGGTTACCAACTAGGTAGATTCCAATGAAGTTTCACGTGGACGAAATTCACCCCTATCTATGGGAACCGAGACCTATCTAAGGGAATCCCATATCCATCCAAAGGAACCCAAAAATATTAATGAGGACTCAAACCTATCTAAAGGGACTCAGGTAGATCTACGGGAACTCAGTTCGATCCAAGGGAACCTAAGATTCAAAGAAATGCAGACCTAAGCAAATTTGACAATTTAGGTTTCTACTATGGTAACTCTGATCGTACCAAGTTAATCCTGACCTAAAAACAACAAATCCATCAAATGATATTTAGCCCAAACTAAAACGTTAAGCTCTGATGAAAATAATAAAGTTCCCTAGTCTACAAAAGATTAATACTCCCAGATTTGCACATTCCAGGACACCAAACAGATTCCAATGAAGTGTCATACAAACGGAATTCACACCTATCTATGGGAACGGAGACGTATCTAAGGGGACCGCAGATCTACCCAAGGGAACCCAAACCTAGTAATGGTGACTCGAATCTATCTATAGAATTCAGATCTGATCTTCGGGAACTCGACGATTTAAGGGAACCTAAGATTCAAAGTAATGCAGACCTAAGCAAATTTTACAATTTAGGATTTAGTATGGTATCTCAGTTATAACCAAGTTAATCCTGACCCAAATATAACAAACCCATTAAGAGTTATGTAGCCCAAACTAAAATGTTTAGCTCTAATGAAAATCATGAAGTCCCCTAGTCTACAAAAGGTTAATATTCCCAGATTTGCACATTCCAGGATGCCAAATAGATAGTAGAAGACACTTGTGAACGATTCCAATAAAGTTTCATGCAAACGTTGGAGAGATTTTGGATCTTTGCCACTTTAGCACTCACATCCACCACGTGCCAATAGAAAATAAACTAATAAGAAAAGTGCTTGTAGAGCAATAACCGTAACACTAGAACTGTATTAGCAAACACCATTTGGGATGGAACGATTCGACACAGGTCGGAGGCGAGAACACGCCGCGAATGCGAAATATTCTTTTGGTGCCATCCTGTATAGAAAGTAAAATCAGTTGTACCACTAGAAACTAGGAATATGCGTCCCATCCTTACATGCGACGATTACATTTAACGGTTATTGCATAAGAAAAGTTCCTCTGTGCTAGGACACGCTTTGTCTCACGAGTTGTCTGCGAACGCGACGCGAGGCATGGAATGTTCAATTTGTTCATTTAGTTCTTTTTACGCTCATGCTCCCCAGTCGGTAGAGAGCGAGGCTGTCTGGTTTCACATCCTTTTGCTCATACCGCTGTTGCTCAGCGCTCCAGAGATGTTTGTCTTTTCGCTTGTTAAGTTTTGTTGCAACAATTTCGTTCCAGACTTAGACTACACGCTCTTGACACGATCCTCTTGAAATCCCAGCAATTTATACAAGAAACAACAGTATGTAAAAAGAATGTATACAAGAGACAAGTACTCGGAAATACTTGTTAAATATTTAAACAAATCCTTAATTTCGAACGCTAGTAATTCCTTCGTCTTCGTTCGTTCACTTGGTTTGAAACGTTTCGAAGCGAAATTAAAAATAAGACGCGAAGAAATGTTGTGGCGAAATTGTTGCTGATCCTAGAGACGAGACATTCCGTAAATGTTACTAATCTCAGCCCCGGATGTCAGAGCACTTTGGGTTAATTGATAATTGCCGCTGTAGCGCTGGAGTGTGTCTCTTGTGGAAAATGATTATTGAGGCAAGGAAAACGCGCGGCTTGGCTAACGTACGGTGAAAATTCCCAACATGTAACGACCAGGGCGCATTTCGTACTTTTCTCGAGTGCGATGCGACGACAGAGCGAGCGGAGAAGGCTAGTCGAGTTTCAGGAGTAAATTGCCATCATCGCTGGCTCAAGAACGCCACCCGCAAAGAAAAACTTCCCAAGTGCTCGAGGAGCTTTAGATGCGACGATTTTTCTCACGAGGAAAATCCCAACTAGGTTTTACGGATGCTAAGCTATTTTAGGTCAATCGTACTTCGTGTATCTGGTCCTGGGACACTGTCTAATTATACTAGAATTCAATTATTTTTCCTTTTTAGGGGTCTTCCTATAACAGCTAATTATTGTACCAAGAAACTCGAAATGTTGTTTGTTCCTTTAATTCTTAAAGGTTTTTAGTAGAATGACTAAAACAGTTTGGAATTGTCACAAACTATCTAAAATTGGATTTTCGGCATTTTAATCCCAATATTTGATTATTGTTTGCAGTAAATTCACTTTAGCAAATTCGCCGCAAAAATTTGTTTTCCCAAAGTCTCTGCAAAATCATAGTTAAAACTCACTTTCGTAAAATTAACTTAATTAATTCCCTACAAAAATACGCAGCCCAAAATTAAATTCAGTAAATTTAGCATGAAAACTCACGTCAACAAATTCATGGCAAAGAAAATTCATTTCATATGTCACCGCAAAAATTTACAGAAAAACAGCAACTTAATAAATTCAACGTAAACCTCAGTAAATTCAACGAAAAAAATTCACCTCAATATCCACTTCACCTCAGTAAATTCATCTCAAAAATTCGCCGAAAAATTCAACCCAATAATTTACGGCAAAATTTTGCATCAGCAAATTCACCGCAAAATTCACCTCAGTAAATTAAATGCACACATTTCCTGACTTAATTCACCGCAAATATTCACCTCATCAACTACATAAAAAGACATTTCATCTCAGAAAATTCTCAAAAATTCGCCGAAAAATTCACATCAGTAAATTCGCCACAAAATTCACTTGAGTTAATTCACAGTAGAATTTGCATCAATAGCCAGCGCGAGAATTTACCACAAAATTCATATCAGTATATTTCACTACAAACATTTCCTGATTAAATTCATCACAAATATTCACCTCATTAAATTCACCGTAAAGAAAATTCATCTCAGTAAATTCATCGCGAAAGTCTCCTAAGTAAATTCATTGTAAAATTCACCGCAGTAAGTTCACCTCAAAAATTCACTACAAAAACTACACCGTGAAGGTTCCAATTTAGATAAACCCAATTTAAGTCGAACACAAACTAAAATTTAATCCTACGGCACTGTCTAATCATCCCAAAATTCGATTATTGTCAAACTTGTCGTTCCTGCAAACTTTCGAAGAGCGCCCAGCAAAGGCCGATATAAAAACTTAATTATTTCATTAAATGTTCGTACGCGAAAGCTAAATTGACTTCAAAACTTTTGGCTTTGTACGGGCCGCGCAATTTAAATCAGTGTTGTTCGGCGTAAATTGCCTCATTAAGATAATTCTATAAAGTATAAGGAAAAGATTGATATCAAAGGCAGGCAGTGCGCGTCAAGGGCATTGCTCGATGAAAAGAAGGGCAGAAGGGAAGCGCCAATTGAAGGTGACGTCCTTTTCGAGGATCAAATGGAACTTGCGCAAAGAAAAGAACTTTAGCCGAGCAGGGACCAGGGAAGACACTCAAGCAACTGAGGAAATGAGAAATTGGCTATGAAACGAAGCCGACGCGTGCGGTGAAGAAGGTTGGCGGCTTGGGACATAGCCAGTTGCTTGTTATGATAATATTAATAAGTTAACCGCTTTACCAGAGATTAACCGACGATAAGATGTGAAAGAGCATGTAATCTGATCAAAGTTGAAAAATACTTAAAACTTCCAGATTTAATTAATGGTACCTTTGTACCTCGAAAGGTTTAATTTGGTTATTTCGCAATTTCTTGGTGAATAATTGCTTGGGCATTAATCATTTTGCACTTGTATTTAATTTTAGTTGCTTCTTTCTTTATGTAGAAAGTGGGAACTCTCAAGTTGTAGTTGTTTGAGTCAATTTTTTTTAAATTTGTGGATAAAACTCACAAGGAGAGGCTACGGACTAATCTCCTCAGTCCTTTTTTAAACAAAATGCATGGGAATGGCCCCGTCTCTCTCTCTCTCTCACTTGGCGCTACAGACCAGCTTAGGCCTTGGCCTCCCTTATCTTCCTCCTGCATTCTTCCCTTTCCTGTGCAATATTCTTCCATCCTCTTATTTTGAGAATCTGTATTGTGTCGGGGTTTACTTCATCCTCCCATCTCTTACTTGGTCTTCCAACCGGCTTCCTTCCCACTATTTGGCCGTTCATTATTCGTTTAGGTATTCTACTTTCTGGCATTCTTATGATAAGGCCTTATGATATGATATGATCGGCCCACCGAAGGCGTTGCAGTATGTAAAGGCTGGTTCGTCTCTCAGAGAGAGACGAGTTAGAGTTCCTTGTTGTGCTGCCTCCTGGTCTTTTCATTTTTCCTTATAGGTCCTAGAATCCTACATTCTACACGTATACCAATTTTAAATTACTGAAGAATTAAATATTTGAAGGATTTACTGCTTTTAGGATAAAACTAGTTAATTTTAACAGTTTAATTGTACTATATGTAAGTAGGAGTTATCAAATCAGTTGACTGCAGAGTCCTGCAGGACTAGTAAGTGATGAAAATGAGCCGATTACCGAATGAACTCATTTTTCATTCCCCCTTTCATTCGCAGCTCTCCAGCATTCAGTCGTTTCAGTCCCATTTGAGTGTTTTACTACCCTCGTCCTGCATGCCTATCTGGAATGTCTTGCTCCATACGGAGGACGTTGTAAAAAGGGGTAAAACCTGCGTTTTCACTCAGACTATGAGAGATAACTCGCTAGGAGCGAGCACAGCGTGAAAAACAAGGGAAAACGTATTATCAACAGATATCAACGCCAAATTCACTGGTGCCTTTGCAATTTCTCTCTCTCTGTATCTCTATCTACATCTTTCTCCATCCAGATCCCTCACCGCCTACAGCCCAATCCGACTCCCACCCTTTTCTTTTTGTACCCCTAGACTCTATGTCTTTTCTTGTATGCGTATTGTCCTGAAAGGTTGTAAAGAGGTGGGATTGTAGGGCGGCGAAAGCAACTTAACCAAAGTTTCGCCCGACACTTCGAGTTCGCCGTTTATTGTTCTAACAACGCGGATTACAAGCAATCACATCGAATCAACAGCCGAGCCGCCGCCGCGATAATTGTTTGCCAGTTACTACGAAAGGATTACAGAAAAGTAGGCGAAAATGGAGAACAATGATTTAATATGCAATACTTCCAAACTTTATTATTCGACTGCAGGCTACAGTTTCAGCCGATGGGCGGATAAATCAACGAGATTTATACCGCAGTCATATTAGCATAAATTATTACATTTACAGTACAGTTGGCTGGCGCATGGTGCAAATGAAATATTTATTATTATGTCATCCGAATTTCGAATTTACTCCGATCTCACCAGCTAGAAAATGTTCAGCCATCACTGCGCGCGCGGGGGTTGAAATTAACGAACCGCAATGGTAGCAGCGCAATTGTTTAATTGTTTATACGCGCTTAACGAACGAAATTATTTACTCGACCCACACACCAGTGGTTGATTATCCGGCCCTAAACAAATTTGATTTGTCCCAATGAGCACCTAAATTCAAAACGATTGATATTAATGATGCCTTGCATAAACATTCATAATTATAATCACACAAAATTCATATAATTACGCGTTTCAAAAGAAACCAAAAACACATAAAATGGGAACATGTAAATTCACCATAAAAATTTACCTCGGTCATTTCACCGCCAAAATTCACTTCAGTAATTTCACCACAAAACTCAAGTCCTCAATTACACCGTAAAAATACATTCAAACATATTTCAAACCGTAATATATAGGAAAATTAAAATGGGAAGGTGTAAATTCACCGCAAAAATTGTCCTCTGTAATTTCTTCGCAAAATCAATCGTGTTTCAAATGGAATAAGTAGGAAAAATAAACGGGAAACGTGTAAAGTCACCGCAAAATTTCGCCTTCGCAATTTGATCTCAGAAATTTCTTTGTAAAACTTCTCCGTAATATTCACCTCAGTAATTTCACCGCAAAACTTCACCTCATCAAAAATGCAATACAAAAAATGTAAAGTCTTCATGTCACCTCTATTTGCGGTGAAATTACCACAAAATGAATTTTCAAAGATCAAAATTCTTAAAATATATTAATACAAATAGATTATAATAAAAAAACGTTAAAATGAGAAAAGTTGAAAAATAAAAGGCTTTGCTGCACTGTGGTTAATATTGCAGGCCATTTCACGTGTTCCCTCGGAAGTTTTTCCCATTTTAGCCAGTTTAGAAGCGCTTTATTTGAGCAGGTCCTTATCATATGAAACACGGGCCGGCAAGGAACTCGTTGGGCCGTTATGGTCCGGAAAGGTAAATGGCACGAGCCGGAAAACGGTCATTTTTGATGTATCGCCCCTGGACAGTCGAGCATTGCCTGGAAATACCGAGGATCAAGGAAAACTACGCATCCTAAGACACACGGGAATAAATATTTCATGTACAAGATATTCATTATATTCCCCCCTTTAATCTTGTAAAAACATAAATTATAAAAAAAGTACTTTAAAGAGACGATGAAAATCATCGAAGTAGAATTTGATATATCAAATGTAATTACTTAGAGAACAGTCATAACTAAAGTCATACAGTCATAAATAAAGGAAATAGATCTAGATGTTAACTTGTCAGAATGTTTACTTTCGATGATTAGTCAGTCAATATTTTAATACACTACAACATCGTCTGTCAGGAAGATTGTTACAAGAGGATGATTTATCGTCTTGGGTAAACTAACAGCGAGTTGATATTTGAACGTCTTCAAGCTGGAATCAATCATGAAACGCTTGATTTAAAGCCCGGAAGTAGGTTACATTAAAAGCCGTAAAATTAGTTCATCGAAAAATGTGCGCTAACACATCTTTTTTAAAATTTGGAATTTATTAAACTATTTGTGACCAAACTTTGTGAAACTTTTTGGTCAAATGACTCAAAAGTGTACAAAAATTGTCGTTTAAAACCGAGGAGGACAATTCGTGCATTCCCCTTATAAGATCATAGAGATGCTAGAACATTGAAACAATGTTTACTTACATTTATTTTTTGACAAAATAGGTGTTAAATTTGTGTTTCACATAAATTATCATCAATCCGTTGTTGGTGTTTCTGAGACAGTTGTAATCCCAACTCGACGCCCTGCTGATGAAGATACGCATCAAGCAAACGCAAAAGTTTCGAGTTTTATTAATCCAATCAAGCGCGTCCTGATGGCAGGCAGACACACGCATTACGGCTAAAAACATGAAACTTTACACCCGCATCAACGCAGTAGTGTATAACTGTTGGGGAAACTCCCAGACTAATTACATCGTAATTACACACGCTAATTATCTGTCGTCCCTAGCTCATCTCCTTTCATTTGATTCGTACATTCGCGAATTGATGTAAACATTTCCAGAGGCACTTGGTTTATTTGGGGATAAGCTCCAAATAAACCAAGAGTGAAAAAAAAACAAGCGTGGATACTCTGATACACAAACAATTAAAAAATACTCTACTCCGAACCGAATACTGAGCCTGAAATCCACCGAAAGGCTTTCTAATTAATTCGATGTTTGTTTGGTACCGTCGTCTCGCCAATTATAATAACACAACGGGCCACACAATCGACACCAAAATCCGATTAGTGCATCTACTGCTTTCCCCCCCCACCCCCACCCCCCA